>SMLS01039853.1:0-10083 GCA_004785975.1 Popillia japonica | reverse complement strand
CTTTCTCCTCTCTTCCTTGAGATGCTTGCAAAATAGTATAATCTGTATGCGCTTTAGCAGCTATGTATTTCGAATAAAGTGATTGACGTAGTGGGAAGCTCAACGAAATATGCTCAACGAAATATTACAACAGGTGAGGGTTAAAGGTATGCAAATCATTAATTGGTAGTTGATCAATATGGAGCTCTCATGGGTTTCTAAGAGTGTCATTACCAAATTTGTCTGATGAAGGTGATAGTACCAGATGGCAAGTTTCCACAAAGTTACAAGCAAAGAATATATTGGTGGATGGCTTCAGGCTTCGCTGAAGTTCCACCCCCTCTCAAATGTCATGTGTACAGCTATACACCTCTAGAAGCAAATAATAATAATGTCTGGGAACCTGTTTGGGTGCGGCCAAATCTCACAAAATAAAATTGGTTACACTTCAAAATCGTACAACGAGGACCAGTCTACTATGTACTAAAGGTTTTTTGATGAAACGATTCGCCATCAATTGTACCAAGAAGGCCTTCGCGGTGGCTCAATGATTCGGAAACACTCTAGTAGCCTTGATGGCTAACTTCAATCCAAATAGGCCACCTTCTAAGATCGGGCCAATATCTCTAAATTGACAAGAGCAATTCAAGATCACAATTCATCCATTAATTACGTAGCCCAAGGGGCTAAATCTGATTATACTGGTTTAAGATCGAAATTTTAGTGTTTTGTAACAACAAAAAAATACTGAAAGATGTTCCCAACTGCTGACAAAAATGTCACCAGATGAGATATCTTAGCTATGATCTGAATGTATATTTTTTGAATAAAATTTGATTTGCAGCTATCTTTGTTTCTTTAGGATAGGGAATTTGTTTTAGGACTAAACGATATTCGGTTAAAAAAGTAATACGCTTCCAAATTTATCTTCAAAACTCTCCATTGGATCCCCCCAAAATATGAGAAAAATGGGAAATAACATTCTTAAGCTTTGAGATCTCAATTATTTCTGCAAACATTATAATTTGCGAATAAGTATTAGAATTCTATTTGATAACTTGATAGTAAATTAAAATATTCAGAAATGTTACCATAGCAACGAAGTGCTTGAAACTGGTAGTGTCATTTTTAGATTAAATTCTGAATTGCCCAAAATAACATAAAACATACTGCAAAGTACTGAATTTGTTCTTTTCAACAATTATTGAAACTGAAGATTACTTGAGGATTTGACTACTTGGGTCTTACAATCAAAAAAAATCGTACTTCTTTGTTGTCTAAATCTTGTGCTTCATTTGGGATTCGCGACACTGTTCTAACAATTTCCTCATCTCATGGTTTTAATACTGTGGCTGCTATTGCGCCAAACCTTTGTTCTTGGCTACTGTCATCCAATATAACCAAATTATGTCAAATTTCTTATACGAAAGTGTCTTTATATAATGAAGCAATCATTCAAGGCTCAACTGTAGATTTTCAAGTTGCCCTTAAAACTAGTCAAATTTGATAGAAGTAATTCCTTGACTTGATTGATGAAGTAATTACTATTAGCTGGCGCTAATCATGGAATCATTATTTGTAAATGGAAAAACGCTAACCAACTATTGGTTTTTTGATAAATTTGCAACATTTGGCGAATCTTTATGAATCACTTAACAAAAATAATCGAATTTCATAGAAAGCAATAAACTCTTAAAAAATATATAAATTTTGTAAATAAAAACAACTTACATAAACAAGCAGCTGCTAACAACCTGACCGCATCCTCAGGTGGATCGCATTCCGGAAAGAAAGGTTTGGCGGCATATTGTGCGAAGGTCAACGCAACAATAGTTTGGGTAGTCGGTCGTATAATCAAAACGGCCATCCACAATCGAAGGAACGCAGCAAGAGGGCCGAAAGCCGCATAAATATAAGCGTAATCTCCACCGGATCGGGTGATGGAAGTTCCCAATTCCGCATAGCACAAAGCCCCGAGCGTCGAAAATAAACCCGATAAACACCAGACAATTATCGAAACGCCGACAGATTCCGTTTCCTTATAAACACCTGTCGGCGCCACGAATATTCCGCTACCAATAATCGTACCGACAATCAAACCAACCCCGTTCAAGAGGGTGATCTTCCTTTTTAATTTGACCGCGTCTCCTCCAGATGCATCAACATCGGAGGAGCCGGTTAGTGCAGAGGTCCCATTCGTTTCCGCTTTGGGACTCATTTAAATGCACTCTGTTTGTAAAAGGGGTTTCACAACTCTTGCACGCCGATATTTTATATGCTGGCCAGCCGCTGTTGCGGTGGACGTTTCAAGGATACGTTCTTTCGTTTGCGGGGATATTATGTCAATGTACCGATTCTAGTTACCGCTAAATTTAAGTTTACTACAATACTACTACTTGTCGATTACTACGAAACGTGGTCGCTGCGTCAACTTACATGTCTAACGATTGACTGTGCACGTGGATTATCTGGAAGCGTGCGTTTTATGTAGGTATACTTGGCGCGTTATGTGCGACGCATGCGTCTATTCGAAACAGAGGGACGCTATCCATAGACAGTGGAAACGTTATAGATTGACTTCTTGGTAATACCAGGCAGTTAGGCAATGGTTAGGCGTTAGGCTACTGTCACAGTAGGTGCCCGTTCGAGTAAAGTTAAATTATCAGTCAAAAAATTTATTTTATAATTTTGACGTTTTACGAAATTTTGACAAAGTTTACATCGTTTATATTTCATGAATCAGTCTATTCAAATTCAAGTTCTTAAGGTTTGGAGGTTATTGTTCTATACCTTAAATACCTTAAATTCAAAGATATGCTTCAATGTGACAGCAATGATTGACAATCCATATGACAGATTGAGAACCTTTAAAAATAAAAGCTGTTTAGGCAATCCACAAGTGATGACATAACATCGTTTCTTCATAACTGATAACTAGCCAGACAGGTAGACAGTTGCTGAGCATAGATGGTTAGAACATGTTAGATGGCGCAAAATGTCAATCAGACGTAAATTTCGGAAGAAATATCTGGACCGTGTGAGGCCTAGTTCTCAAATCAAAGCCGAGATAATGTTTCCGTACAAAAGTCAGATGTTTCAACAGCTGCTGCCAGCCGACCGTCAAATCCGTGTCGAATCAGAGGTTGTTGCAATTGAATACCAAAATATATAAATTTGACTTTTGCATTTTTTTCTTCCTTGTATTGAAAATATTGCAATAATAAAGGTATTTCTATTTCTATTTCTATCTAATTTTTTTGGAAAAATTCATGTTGAGCTTCAAAGAGGCATTTCCACCTCTTTGGGCAACTAAATAAACAAAATATTCAGGACCAACAATCCTCATGATCTCCATAAGATGCAACTCCATCCATAAACAGTGAATGTATGGTTACTGGCGAACTATAGTGCCAGACCATATTGAACAAGTTTTGAATACCGAAAGTGAATGCGTGTGTGGCTCCATTAGGATAATGCCACTGCCCACTGAGCGCCAGATGTCATGGAGATTTTAAAGAATATTTTCCCAGGTCGATAAATTTTCCGATTTGGAAATTTTTGGCTTTCTGTGGGATTACTTAAAGAGGCTGGTCTACATATAAATTAAGCGCAAAGCCTCCAAAGTCTCAAAAACAATATTCGTGAACAAAGTCATCATCTAGCGGCGGAAGTCTTGACAACCTTGATGCAAAATGCAAAAAAGAACCTAAAAACTATCAGATCTCCTTTATAAAAGCTGAAAAGAGGACATTTATTGCTTCAAATTAACATTTTTCTGATTTCTTCGTGCTTTTCAAACCACTAAAAACAACAAACACGAAAACATTTCTCGTACTAAGTACTAAGACCCAAACACTTCTTACTATTGCTGATAATTATTAGAGTTTCGTTTTGTAGTGAATGCATCTGGAAAAGCTTCCCAAGCTGTGTTCCTCATAGGAGTTACCCCCTGCAGCCTTTGTTGTGTAAATTTTGAGTGTAAATACTCTTCTAGGGCTTTGTTACAACATTACTTCGACATAAATAATGTTGTACAATCCTCACGATTGCTTTCCAATGAAGTGAAAGCAATCTTTCAGATTTGTAACTCGCTTCCTATTACTTCCAAACCTATCACTGAGGGAGAGATTGTGAAGATCATAGCTACCTTATCCCATAAATCCACGGCTGGCGACGATATGCTTCCCAGTTTTCTAGTGCCCAGTGCCCCAGTCCAGGTTTGCCTTTGGAAAACCGTTGACAGTCATTATAAATAAGCCCATAGGGTTCTGCATTTTTCCAAAAATTAGGGCGAATTTGCTGTCCTTAAAAACTATCCTCTTTCAATTTTATCAAACTTTAGCAAGATCTTTAAATCAATCATCTACAGATCTATCCTCTGTTCTATTCAGCGACGTCTATCTGAAGCCCAACATGGTTTTCTTCTAGGCGGATCCTCCATAACCAACCTTGCCACAATCACGCAATTCCTCTCCAATCATTTGGACAATTGTTCGGAAGTCGATGTAATTTACACCGATTCTCTAGTGCTTTTGACACGATTAGTCTTAGTATACTACTGGAGAAACTGAACCAGTTTGGCCTTTGCTCACTTTCTTCGACTTCTTCAATCATATTTTTCTAACCACGCTAACTACGTCTGCTAAAATGGTTTCTGCTCTTATAAATTTAAGTCTCGATGTGGTGTTCCGCAAGGATCCTGTTTGGGGCCTCTCTTTTTCATTTTTTTCTTATGCCTTGCATCTCTTTCAGGGTTCATCGACTTTCATCCAGATTTTCCAACACGTTTTTTCTTTATTTTGGCATTTTTGGAAATACACATGATCATATTACATAGTAACAAATGCTTTGAGGATTGGAAAGATTACTTAAATGCCTCATAATTCAGAAGCCAGCCTCAGAACCAAAGCTGGTTTGTATTCCATTATTTTTTACATTTCCGTTATTTTTAAGCTGCTAGGCTTTTTTGTATTTTCCTGAAGATTTTAACGTTCAAAACTCCATAATATATTTACTGTGCAATTAAATGTAAGTTAAAATATCGAACTATTTATTTATGTTTTTCATAGCCGTGGCCTCATGACATATCAAGCATTTTATGCTACATATTTTACAATTTTACTCGAACAACGTAGGATCGTATATTAAAAATTGTGTATTAAAAACCAATTCTGAACATTTCTTTTAAAAATATTTATGTCTATAAATATTATTTCATATGCAATATGGTACATTACAATATTATGGCTCTATTCTATAGCAAAGTCTCTGGTGTATTTACTAAAATATCAATTTTAAAAATATGTGTCTAACCATAGTATATTTTATGACTTCCTGTGTTAAAAAATTTCATCAACATCGGTTACAGTCGCGATAAAATCCGTAACGTATTTTCTCTAGCGTGACACTTGTTTGAGACTTTATATTGTGATTTAGATATGGGTGCCGGTTTGGCAGCGTTTGTTATGGTCAAATTAATAAGATTTGTTCATTTTCTACGCGGTGTTGTTTCATTTTTGTGTGTGTATAATATGGAATCCGTAATTTTGTAAAAAAAGGTTTATTCGCAAAATGAATATATGTAATTACTATTTTACATAATGGCAACACTCAGTTCCTGCGACAACTTAAGAAAATTATAAGTTAAAATTATAAGTATTGGTCTGAAAACAAACCCCAGGAACTCCATCAACAACCACTCCACAGTCTTAAAGTAAGAGTGTGGTGTGCTGTTTATAATTCTGGTGTGATTAATCCCTATTTATTTGAAAAAATTGTTCAAGAAATGCTCCGCAAAGTTCTTCAGCTACAACTAGGCAAACTGTTTAGTGATCTTGCGAATGTGTGGTGCAGACAAGATGGCGCTATAGCACTCACAGCACGTCAATCATAGGCATTGGCGAGGAAAATGTTTCGTGAACATGTCATTTCTTTGCGTGGTGGTATTGGGTGGTCTCCACTTTTGCCAGACTTGACCTCCTGGGTTATCTCCAGTCCAAAGTATACCAATTGACTCTCAAACATTAGACGCCTTCAAGAAAATGAGAACTCAAGAACTCCGACATGATTTGGAAAGTAATAGACAAGTGCTCAACCAACGTGTCAACAATATAGGCTGTCATTTAAGTGACGTATTGTGTCACATTATTATTGGGCACTCTTAAACTGCTTTCGTCATTCTTAGATTTCCTAATAGACGAGTTCAATCTGACGTACCCTGTATAGAACCGCCAGATGCAACAAAATTACCACGACAGAACTTCCCGATAATGATTTATTATGATTTCAAGAAAGGCATGAGCGCATATGAGTGTGAGGAAAGTTTAAAATCGGCATTTGGAGATCTCGCACCATCGCAATTGGCCACTGTTTATAGATGGCATAAAGAGTTTGAACGAGGTTAGAAGTCGGTGGTCACAGAAAAGGAAGTGACCCTTCGTTAACTGCTGTTAAGCCTGAAAACCTTGCTGCGGTGTAGAACATGGTGGAAGAGGACAACCGCATTACCTATGCGATGATAGAGTCCAATCTGAAAATTGGATCCTCGGAAGTGAGATCTATATTGCACGATTTATATTTGAAAAAGGTTATAACTCAGTTTGTGCCCCATCATCTGACAGATTTACGAAAAGCAGAACATGTTTGCCAACATCAAACTTATGCTGAGGGCCATCAAATTATTTCTAAAATTGTAACTGGCGATGAAACACAGATACAAGGAAGCCCCTACGATGATGAAACAACAAAAGGCAATGAAAAAGTTATGTTTGCAGTAACTTTTTGAACAGTTATTCCCAAAGTGGTCCAGGTGGACCCCAGTGATCCACGGGAGACTCAACGGGGATCTACGTTGGCGTGACAAGAAAAAGGGGGTTCACAATTCGTAAACGGGGATCCACGAAAATTTATGTGGTTTCAATGTAGTCAAATAATATTTTAAGAAGCTCAGCGACTGTTACTTGTAAATACTTGCATATTCCATGTTCAGTACAACGTATCGAGACTTGCAAAAGCGTCGACGCTGCCGCCGTTTCCGGAATTTCGAGAAGAAAAGTAAAGTAAAGCGAATCGATGTTAGTGTTTGCCACTGACGGAAAAAGTAAGTACATACTTACAGAGTGAACAAGGTCAAGTGAAGGGTGTCATCCAAAATTTTCAGTTGGGAACACTGAGTAATTGGCGGCAATGATGGCGCGAATTAACTTGTACATAAGTAAATTATGACAGATTCTGTATAGGTTATGTATACTATTTCGGTAATCTACAAATAAAAATATGCAGAACCAAACTAACGAAGATTTTACACGGTCATTCATAACGTGACAAATAAAGCAGTGCTTATATTTCTATATACAGATTTAGGTGACATTAAATCAATGTTGAATGGAAGAAAATTACAAGTATTGTAGCATATATTCATTTTGTGGCTTATTAAATTGCATAATTATACAATGGAAAATAAAACAGTAAATCTTTCATGCAAATAGTTAATTCTATAAATCACTAAATCAAATTTAACGTACTATATTTAAAAATCTTAAAGAATATGTTCAAAATGACCACCTTCACTTCACGCAGTTAATACTCACCAAAAAATGAATAACACAATTATGAGTAGTCTTTATAAAGACAATTCGAAAACCACAAATAAATAGCAATATAGGCAGTAATAAATGCAATATACAATAAACGATAAAATGACAATAAACGAAAACAACCAAATGACAGAAAGTATTTATTCAGTGTAGCTGACTGTAAAACATAAAAATCAAGCGAACCAGCGATTTTTATACTACCACCACACTTCACTTGAGATTGACATCGCCGTTAACTGTTTTTTTTAATAGGATTCTTAAAGACAGCTGGTTGAACGCTTGTAAACTTTGGATAGTTAAGTATATTATTGTAAATGTCTATTACTTTGAACATATTTAAAATAACAATTCTAAAAACTTGTATCAATCTTTCTATTCTCGATAATTGTAACTCGTCCCTTATTCTTAACTGGAAATCGCTTTTTTCTTGGCTCATAAACGCTTGACATCTTTGTAAGAACTACATTAATTCTAATGGTCTAATTGCTTATTACGCATATGTTCACGCAAAACTTAAGTATGGAGTGATATTTTGGGGAAATGCTGTGAAACTAAATCAAGTGTTTTTAGCGCAGACATTTTGTGTCAGAGCGGTATTTGGATTGGGGAGGAGAGACTCCTGTAAACTAATTTTTAAAAACGACATTTCTTGATTCGTGATTCTTGATTTCCATCTATGTATATGTATATGTACTGAAGTGTGCGTCCTTCGTAAAAAAATTATTACACAACTTTTTTTAAAAATTCGAATTAGAACATGAAAAAGGTACTTAGTAGGTTAAACAATGCCTATTTGCTACCACCTAAATCAAAACTAACTAAGGTCCAGTACTTAAAGATATACAATACTCTACCAATTTCTGTGAGACTACCTGAAATTCACGTTAAGAGAAAAATTAAGCGACAGCTTCTAAATGCAACTTTGTATAATATTAATGATATCTTCCTAGAAAGCGTATGGTGATACTATACCTATTGTTATTTTTTTTTCTTTATGTTTATTTGTTTGTTGACTAAATGTAAGTTACTTACCTTTTAAGTGTTTACATGTTTGTTTTTTTTTTCATATTTTAATGAGTTTTTTTATATACTTAAAGTATAAGTACGTTCGGTATGTTTTTATCTTCACGTGTTACCATGCAGCAGCAATAAGTTTCTAATAAAACTTACTTACTTGCATCGCAATATATACAAGATAACATACTATAATTGGAGATGGGGGTATCATATGACGACTTACATATGTTTTCCACATATTCAAAATTTAAATACGCTTAATAACGTTACAAAATTGTTGCATAAGAGCATTCTTGTTCGTTTAATAACCAATTACATATCAAAAACCACAAGAATTATAAATTATAAAACACCTGGCTCCCCGCTTCAATATCTTATACATATGTAGCTATCTAAAAACATTACATACATATATACAATACATAAAATAAAAGATATTTTTAAATTTCTATTTATTACAACTGTATGTGCACATTAGAAAGAGAGAATGTGCCGGACACGTCCTAAATACAACATTAAAACGAAAATTGCGATCATGTTTTTGTAACGCAACACAATATTTTCCTACCGGCAAATAATAAACGTTGCGAATCTGTCTTCGACACATTCAAGACATGATAATTACACGGACACACAGCTTGTGTATATAAAATGAAATAGAACAATTATAAAAAACACGATGCGGGAGACGGGACTCTGAAAATAAAACGCTTGCAGTGTAGAGGAGATGTCCCCAGATTCAGTAGTTGTTATTTTGCTTCACAGTTGCAAACTATCTACGATAGTGTTTGCTCAAAAGTATACCGTCCGATCGTGAACTTGAGATGGTGGTTATCTGAAGCATCGCATGAGAAGCCAGGTAAAAATTATTTCTTGATTTTTACGATTAAAATCACGCCACGACTCTGTAATCCAAACGACACATTCACAACCATCCTATACTCATGTTTTCGTGAATCACCGCCAGGTTTCATCTTGTTTTCTCGATTATGCAGTTTTTCCATAATCGATTGGCGCATCTAACATCCCTAAATTCTCGTATGATTCTAATCTATCTGGTTAGAATCGAGTTAATATCGTTTCCGTGTTAAATCCGGCGAACAGTCGCGATTACAAGATATGTTTGGCAGCACCCATATTGTTTTTGCTCTTACTCAACGACAGAGATCATGTTAAATCTATTTTTACACAGCATTTTTCCCATGCGCTTATTATAATTGTATTTTATGTTATTTGGATCAGAGAGATGGACCAAAGACTCTGCGATAGAGATCGTACAAGAAGACCGATCAGAAATAAAAGATACAACAGGTCAGATGATACCCAGAAATGTGTGATTTTTTTTTACATAATTTGTATGAATTTTGACCGAAACCTGCACCCGCTCGTTTAGACACCCAAATAACACGTTTCGCGAATGACATTGAAGATTGAATTTCGAAAAAGTTCACCCCTAAATACTAACACGCAACACAATGTTTTCCTTTTTTTT
>SMLS01039843.1:0-19234 GCA_004785975.1 Popillia japonica | reverse complement strand
GAAAGCAAGAGTACAGTAACAAAAAAAGAAAAGATTGACACAAATGGACACGAGGATTTATCAGCTACCTTTTCTGTACCAATTAGTCAGTTGGTCGGTTTGTTTAAAACAACCGATGTTAATTGACTGGTTGTATTGTAGCTGTAATATTCTGATCATTACGTTTCAAATAATACGGTTTATACCTCAGCTACCTCAAAATAACAGAAGCACTGCAGCTGTTTGAAAAAGGCAAACGTAACCATTACAGTGATGTATGAGATTCGACGTTTTATAGATGGTGTCTTCTGTCATGATAATATCAAATATCAACGAGAAAATAAGGTGGTATTTATCTCGATATATTCACTTTCAAAGTCAACAAAACTTTTACCGCCCATACAAGTCACAGAATTCTCTTGCTATTTTTAGGTCTCTGAAACTTTACAACTACAAAATCTGAAAATGCGATATTATTCTTTATTAAACCACTATATTTTTATTTGGATATACCATAATACAACTATAATAACGAAAAAATACATCAAAAACGAACACAGAGTGAAAACAGACGACGATAATTGTTCTGTTAATTAATAATGCTTTTCCTCTTATTTGTCTATCTGAACAGCAACTGGATCAAAAGGTTATTTATGTAATTATGCACACAAAAATACTAGCTTTTTCCAGCGCTTGCATTCACAATTGTGCGCAATATTAGGCATAGGCTGTACATTAATATAACTATTATAGACTTTTAATAAACCCACTTTGAACCAACAATTACCTCAACTTTGGACTTAATTGATTGTTTAATAACTTTTAGATTTAATAATTTCTCGACTTCACATTAAAACTTGAGTAAAGTTCTTCGAGTTACAAGTGATCGAATTTTGTTGCATAAATGACTAGATATAGATCTGCACATTCTGACATCTTTCAGTTATGTATAATAATGCAGTACAGAGATACACCTTTACAGCTAACATCCCTTTTTCATCATAAAACGCGCTATAAATACCACACACACGTAACAAACCGTTTCAACTGTTGTGAACATACAACACGTATAGCATCAAGCTTCTATGAATGGTAGCGATCAATGCTTCGATTTATGTACATATGAGATGCGCACAGCATACATTATCCAACTCTAAAACTTTACGAAGTAACATAATATTAGTAATTCTTATATTTCTATTGTATTTTCTTTTTCATTTTAGAATGACGGGTCAGGCAATCCGAATGAACCCGAATTGGACGAAGAATGTGCGAAGGTATTCGCAATGGACGACAATAATGAAAAATTCAACGTGGATAAATTGCATGACTCGTCACCAGCAGGCGAAGCCAAAAATTATGGCGAAAGCGAATATGCAAGTAAGTAAAATTAAGTTACGTGTTACGTATTCTATATTTTACTTATTTGGAAGTAAATAAAAAAAATTAGAATCATTTTGTGGGCGGCACAAAATAATTCTCAGTTAAATTTCTAGGATTCTATGAAAGTTTTGACAGTTAAATTTTTAATGTATAAAAACAAATTTCTGTCTTCGTTAGACAAATGCTAAGCGCATCATATTCAGCCTTGTCTTGTTTCCTTTTTTAAAGTTCCTCTTATTTGAGCACACAACACAACCACTTTTCCTCATTTGAAACTCACGAATACCAATTTTTACCTTTAAGCTCCAATTAATCATTTTCAAAGGTCCCACACGATTCAGTTCAGATTAGCAATGTGTTTTCCATATTATTTAGTAGTTACAGCTTGGTTCTTCTAAGGGGTAGCTTACAAAATAGTTTCCCATTCTATTATTTTTAGTTTAATTTTGTGATTGACATGTTGTACTGTGCGTCTATGGCAATAACCCCACTTCTGAAGGCCATCCTTTAATTAAGCGTTCTGATGTTTGGTTTTAACGACATTTATTTGCATAATACAACCCTACAGTCGTTAAGTGCAATATCTTACTATATATTTCGGATTATTAATTAAAATACTTCACAACATCCCATATTTATAGATATAATTTAATTTTCAAAATTATTTAATTCAACACCTTATATAAATTTATTGCAAGCTGCTGCGCGTGCTTTTCTTGTCTTAATAATTAAACCGAATCGAATTAAGATATTCTCGCACGTTGTGCCTTGCGACAGCTTTTTTCCGATAGATATCAGATATGCTACGTCCGTTTCAGCCCACACTTTAGGAAACACATTCGAACGATATCAAAAAATATTTTCTGACGTCTCTCAATCGAGTAAATCCTACATCATTTTAGCTATCACTCTCTTGTCGAATTAAATATTACTTTTTTCGGGATCACTCGCTTAGCTTTTACGTCATCTTTAACTTTAAATACTATTTCACTGTTCTCTAATTAAATGTGAATATTTGAAATTATTTATTTTAGTTTATTCTCATTTGACTATGGCTTACCTATTGTCTATACTGAAATAGGTAGATATATCCATACAAGTGCTCGGATACTTCTCTTCCAAAAAAATACAAAGCCTCTTCAATCGAGCAAAGAAAATGAATAAAGAAAAGACAATAATTGTTAAAAATTAAAAATATTTTTTTTGAAAATCTGCTTGACAGCCTGATGTTTTCAGAACTGCTACATATGCAGAATTGAGCACACTGCAAAAACGATTCACGCACGTGCCACAGCATATCGTATTCTAGAATTCACGTAAATATTATTCTAGCGAAGCAAAATGAGGTAGTCAAACTATGTACTTTCATCTTCAAAATGAGGCGACATCTAATCTTGCATAAAATGCATTTGTTGGCGAATTATCTAGTGGAACATGCTTCTAGAAATGGCTGCAATTATTTTATCCGCATTCACTATACGTTAGAACCATATTACTTGATCTATTATTTATATAAGCTATTCTCGCAAAGTTTAAACATTAAACTTGCACGACATTAAGTAGAAACTAAAAATATTGATAAATTGTAACACAAGCGCGTTTAACGAAAACACTACTATAACATAATAGAAGCAGTTGTATGATAAGTGAATGGAAGTGTTGTAAAAAGTCCACAAGGCATCTGCTGCTGTAACTGTGAGTTAATCAACGACCTACCTCAATAATATTGATATTTTTCAGTACTCATACGGCTGACGAGATGGGTTATTGACTTTTAACGGGTAAAGGCCCACGTATAAGCATTTGCCAGTTCTTTAAATTATTTTTTATATAATTACTAATAAATGTTTGGTTTCGGTTTCATTCTCTTTATCTACAACTAGTGTTTTAATTTTGAAACAGAAGTATCTGGGCAAACTGTATATGTACATATGTACAGTTGGGTTTGGAGGCCTGTTTTAAAACATCAAGTTTTGAACGAAACAAATTAAGATTATTATGTTCATAGGTCACTAAACATCTTATCTTGAACTAAACTTTGACACTGAAATATTAGATTTTTATTGGATAATCCACAATAGTCTTCTAAATTATTTTTGGATATTACGCTACTAAATTCGGCGATTTAAATGTTTACGTATTTTTATTGGTTGTATATTAACAATATTAAACTCCTTTTGAAGTAAGAGTGGCATCTCATTTGCTATCAATAAGGCATAGCCCAATGTGTCATCACGCATGTTATAATGTGATAGAAATCTGAATCTTATACTTGGGAAAAATGAGTTAATACAGTACAATCTGTTAGCTTTTGGCTGCTGTTCTTGTTATGTTAAAATTAAAGTTAAATTAAAGTTCATGAGTTCATCTTTTACCCATTCAATTTTAAATTTCTTAGCTAAGTTCGACTAGAAAAGTATTTAAAGGAATGTGATGATTGCGGTTTCAGTTACTGAACATATGCAAGAAATAGTTTATCGTTTTTATAGATATCTCTTGCACATGACGTTTTGTGTCCTTCCGGTATTTTTCACTGTTAAACAGTTGTTTTATGAAGAATAAGCTTACGTTAAGTTTTGCTTTAGCGATGAAATGTAGCGTTTCCTTGACGTTGTAAACTCAATTTATGATGTTTGTCAATATGTCTAATTTCGTGGTTCCACATCACAATTAATAGAATGAAATTAATCGAGTTGTTGTTGCTGGTAAATATTACTTAGGGGAGTTTGTAATATTGTAATAAAACTAAATACATTTAAACGCACTAAACATAGGTACAGTAGAAACTCCAGTAGCGATCAAATATCAATACACCTTTGAAAAGAGCTGTATGTTACGCCCACCATAACAGAAAACGATTATTACATATGTACATACATATGTATATACTGTACAACATACAGTACATATTAAGATTAGATCACACTTATAAGTAAAATAACAATAAATACGGAGCGAAATTCTTGCTTGCAACAAATAATGGTTCTTAGACTTGCCACTGTAGCTATGCATTGTAGAGATCTTTGAGCCCTTTACGCCCATTAGCGGCGAAAATCGAGAGAGCACTTTTATTGAAAGCCAGCAGTGTAATTCAGATAACTCGAGGTGGAAGCATTCTTCGACAACCATCTAGTTATTTACATATTTATATGTCCTTATACTGACATCCACAGCACGGTCTTAATTTATATTCTATACACAATTCTAAAGGTGCTAACCACGACAAATGATCTAGGCGGACGTGAATCGAATTACTTCGTGTGTAAACTTAGAATATAAAGTCATCAAACCTTTATCACTCAATATTTACTCATATTTTCTTTTATTATGACCTGTATAGCAATATTAAATCTCATCAAACATGAGCTATGAATACTTTAAAGTTAGAATATAAAACTCTGCATAATTAACTGTATAAACCAGTCTTACATCCAACGCCCCGCAATTCGACAACATAAGCCA
Organism: Popillia japonica; assembly: GCA_004785975.1. NCBI lineage: Eukaryota > Metazoa > Arthropoda > Insecta > Coleoptera > Scarabaeidae > Popillia > Popillia japonica. Next base: position 14,410 of record SMLS01039843.1, on the reverse strand, counting down.
ATTAGTTGAAGAAAAATAAGCCCAATCGCACAAAATTTCTACAGGAGACATTTTTAAGCTAGCACTACTCTCACAAGCTGTTCGTAAAATCAATTATTTCCGCAGCAAATTTAATGAGATTTCTTTTTTACATTGCGTTTACTCGATATCGGGATCATACCATGATGTTTTTTGTTTTATTCGTTTACTTAGTTGTGTAGTTCGACTGTAAATCGAAGTCTGTCAATGTGGAGAGCTACAATCCAAAGCTACATCTAAACAAATACAAAAATTCAATACGAACATTATTTTCGGTTTTACATTTTTCTGTACTGCGCTTGTACATACTATACATATATCGATCTAAATTTGATATACTTTTTATGATGCTACTTATTTACCTGCAAGAGACCAAAGAAATTATTCAGCTGAAGATCTGTGAACAATTCGAAATACGTTAATTATACGGGTCGATACTCGCAGCAATTAGGAAGGTATCCAGCGGGGTGACAGATTGCTGGAGTCTGGAAATCAATTCTACCAGAGATGTATTCCGCTCGATTTACCATTTGATTGTGCGAGCAAAGTATTTGTTTAGTTTAAAGAACTTCTTTGTAATACATATGTATGTTAAAAATCATCACTTTTGTAAACGGGAATTTTCCAGGCGAGCAATAATTTTTTTTCTTTTACTAAATGCTAATGTCGAACATTATCTTATTCAATTTAATAATGGCAATTATTTTAAAATCCGCACATGTATTCTAAAAGTAAGGCTTTAGTTGTGTAATAATGTGCACATTAGACTTTGACGATTTGATTTACTCCAAAATCTTCAAATGGTTTACAAATATCATTGCACTATAGGAAATTGCAGCTCTGCAACGATAAATACTAATTCTTGTTTTTTTTTGCAAGAGATCTCGTACCAGTAATCGCCTCCCAAGAAGATTAGCTTGCGGGTTTGATTAAAATTGAAGTTATTTAATTAGAAATAATTTATTAAACGGAATTAGTTTTTGACATAACTGCAATGACTTGAATGACAAAGGCGATTATAAAACTGGATCATGTGAGTTTTTGAGATCATAATGTCTCCATAATCACTTTTTTACGGATGTTAAGTCTTACTGCTTAAATGAGGAAATTTAACCACAGACACCACAAAGTTTTCTTGCACATGAAGAAGATATGATTCCTATGTACATATATGTATATGAAAAACTACATGAAACTTTCAATATATTTACAATAAAAGTGACTATTTAGTCAAACAGCAGTGAAGTGATTTCCACCTTCATAGCTGTATGATACACTGTGTTAATGCCGCATACTGTCAATTCATCGCGATTCCTAAATTAGAAGTGCATTCCATTTTTTGGCTTTATGAGTGATTTGGTCACACTACATCTGAACCATAATTTTCTTCATAACTAGACTGTCAATACTAATATTTTGGAATAGTGTGTGTTTTGTTGACGGGTAAGTTTTATGGCTTCTTGTGGCAGCAACTCGCATCGATAATTGTCCATATTATTTCATTCATCTGGTTCAAGATGTTTGAAAGTGTGCCCTCGTATTGATCAAAACATTGGTGAAAATTATCTAACCATTATTTATACATAAATAAATTAGAACTTAAATATAGTATAATTGGTGTATTAATGTATAGATATGTACATAGGTATGTATATATAAAGCTTCATAAATTAATATACGCTTATATACGGCCATACACTCCAGTTTGCTTTTAATTCAATTAAACCCTCTTCTCCCACGTCAAATTGACTATAACAGTAATATAACGTTTTGGTAATATTGTATTTTTATTAGAATTTATTTGGGGTGATAGTATGACGATCATATGTGTCCTAGACAAATATAACATCACACACAATATCCAAAATTTGTATTTTGATACATACAAGATATTTGGAAAAAGATCTAAATATTTAGCAGATGTTTCTATTATTAAATCTTCGATGTACCTACTGTTACACCTTGTAGGAATACTTTGTAGTCGTTGAGAACAAATTAACATCTGTCAAATAAAAACCAATACCATGTCATGTCCAACATACTAAGACTTTAGCGTACTTATCTTGCAATAAAGTGTTTATGTTTCTATATTTATCTATGCATGTTCTCTCTTCTCTCCCACCGCCGATGCAAGACAAATCAACTAAACTAGTAAATTTTTATACAGAACTTTAAATGTAATGAAAGGAACATAAAATAAAATCAGGCAATAATGTAGCAAACTAGAGTTTGTTGCTAAATATTCCCGACATAAATTACCCGAATACTAGAGATGTATATCAGTTTTCACGTACTACATACATAGATATCATCAATCACAATCAATTTTAATTTAATGTATACCAGTACCAAAATAAACATGTCAATTAATAGAAAGTTAGTTTTTCTCAGATTTCATAAATAAGACAACTTTGTGACTTTAGCAACACGAAAGTTAACAAAAGCAAATCTCTAAGTTACCTAACTTCCATGTTTATTCTGTTTTTCATGGATTTTTAAGGCGAGAATAAAATAATTTTATAGCAGAAATAAACTTGTATGAAATTTAACTACAAGTTTAATTTTGGAATAATGGATTTGTTAAACAATTACTTATTATTAAAATTAAACTGTCGTTTGAAAAATTTTGAAATTAAGTGGATACTCATCGAACAACAATTCATCGTTGTTACTGTTAATATAAGCGATGACTTTCTGATGATTTTAGCAACATTTTGTATATCTATTCAAATTCAGTAGCTTTATAACTTAATACTCGATGTTGTATTTGACAGTCGCTAGAAAACTGATCTCACCTAAATTTTCAAAATCCAAACAAAAAATAAATTCTCTGACGAACAGTATTAAACAAAATTTATAGATTATATCTTACGAATTAACAAACAGCCTCTCATTTTTTGTGAATCGTTTGACGTAAACGTTGAAGCTTCTGTTTTAATTGAATTGACATTTTGAAGTCTCTCATAAAAGTTAGTCAATTGGTTTGCGACTTTGATTTTGTATTTGTGTTCGATACAGTTTTTTATTATTATTATTTAATAAGGTTTTCAATTGAAAACAAACTCTTCGCTACAACTGATTGCTCTTAGCAGCTCTTGCGTGATAATTAAAATAAAACACATGATCTAGAGCAGATAATCGACTTATATTTCCAAAATATGATTCTAATAGCGATTCATCACATAAAACTATAGTAGTTTAATTCTAGCAATCATATAAGCATCAATTTAATCGTTTACAAAAACAATTAAAAGTAAATATATAGGACGTATGTTGTACATACATAGTTCATCTTCTTTTAATGTTTGAATATATCTGCATAGTATACATACATATGTATGTACATACGTCCGGTCAGTAAGTGTGGTACTCCTAAACAATCTAACGAACCACACCAACAGTTTTTTTTATTTCTAACGCTTTACGCTGAACCCGTTACAAGATTGTAGCTCATACACAAGGTGTATGTTGTCTATTGTTCCACTATGCATAATACTTTTGCATCAGAACTAGCAAGATGATAAGTTAGTAAATGCATACCTTTAATGGCCAATAGAACTACTGATTTAATTCATTATTCACATTATAATATTTTGCAATACTTTTCAAAAATATGTATGCACAATTGGCGCTGTAATTAATAGAACATCCAAGCGGTATGTAACTTGAATTGTTAGTAAGAAAAGCATCGCCTGGGCTTTAAGCATTTCATATACATACGTATGATTAATAATGACATGTGAAAACGCCTGTAAAGCTCTGATTGCAGTACGTAGTGCAAAATACGTCAAACTGTAGGATTATATTACTTCTCCCGAACTTTACGTCGACTGTACTTACATATGTATGCATATACCTTATCATTTCCAAGTGATTAACAATTAATTTAAGACGTTCGAACTGTAGATATACGTATTTGTAATAAGCCTATGATGATACATACATCCATACGTGCCATAAACCATTCTTTCGTATTTAATTTTTCAAAGCTGATAGTAAACAATTAGTCTCATTGGAGAAAAATTATATAATTAATCTACTACGGATTTGAAATCCGTAGGTTTATATAAAGTAAGCATTCATTATCCATTCATAAACAATGATGGGTATTGACTTCGTATATGCAATAAATCGTTTAGATTGTTTGCGGATTATACACTAGTTATAAACATCTAGGTGACGAAATGATCATTAAAAGCCTATAGTATTAGAGAAGTAAACTAATGTAATTAATAGAGATTAATTTATATTTTGTTTATTGTTGGAATTTTAATAAATCATTCTAAATGCTGTAAATCTAATGGAAGTTTTAATTTGCAATAGCTTAAAACGTATGACGTACATTCGTTATTGAAATTCACTGGTTTCGTATGGCAAAATAACGTGAGTATTGCGTCAAGCACAAGCGAAAATGCGAAATACAAATAAGAAAAAATACAGAATTGAGAAGATCACTTGCTCAGTGTGTAAAATCAATCGCTTTTACGCTACCCACTCTTCTAGTACCTAATAAAATTATAGGAATGTGAAACTTTTACTACCCTTACTTTCCTTAATAAATGTCACTGTGATGTCAATATACATACATACCTACGTTTAAAGCAATTTTTTTGTTAAGTTTATTGGAACTTTAATATTTACTTGAATTCATGGGCATACTGATTTAGTATCTTACTATCAAAAATATTTATCTAATAGACTACGAAACGTTAAACTTCATCTCTATTTATAGCTTTTATTACTATAGTTATAGTTCTGTTGCACACTGTTACATGAAAAAAAGCAGAAAAGATTCTGGCAAATAATTATACACATTATAACATACTCCAAACTATGTGGGAACAACAGGCAAGAATTGTATATGTTTGTGTACATTTCCCAAATCTATATAATATTTACAGTCATCATAAAGTGGATGCTCCTTTCTTCCTTCTTACTGTAATTTACGTCAGTACACTTTGACTTACTATTGTCTTGATACCTTTCTATAATAGGAAAGTGAAAGAAGTATAGATATTTTGTACAAATACTCTGAACGCTTTTTGAATAGTTTCATGATCAAAGTTTCTTAATAATATACTACAGAATCTAGAAATTGAAAATTTTGCATACCAATATTTTCTTCCTATCAAATCTGTGTTCACCACCATATGCCAATGCACCTGTAACTGAAGACATTCGGGCAAATTCTTTTATGTATTTACACAAATGATCACTATGTAACTGACAAACTTGGATTCTTTGTAAAAATTTCCCGTAGTTGAACTGAGTATTCTTATCGCCAATTGTAGATTTATTCTCAGAGTCTTACTGATTTTTCAAAATATGTGGTGTAAGGAAGGACTACTTGATGTACATAGGTACCCTAAACCATATTATCAGTATTGAGAAGCTGTAGAATTCTTGTAATAGTATATTGTTAGAAGTAACCACATTTAGTTTTTTTTTGCCAACGTTTTTAACAATTTTTTGTTTTATTTTAGTGCATCGCCAGACAAATTATCCCCACATGCACACTCCGCTTAAGTCCTTAAAGTCAACGAAACGCCGGCCAAGTAATCCCCAAGCAAGTGGTCAGGAAGACAATGCAGACGCTACTACATCGCCTGATTCTGCAACTGTTACCACTGGAGCAACTCATACACCGACTAGTGTTAGATCACCGGTTTTCAAAATTACGGATTCAGATACTGGATTACTAAGTTCATTTACGCTGCAAGAAGAGGATGACACTGGTGCTTTGAGTTCCGAGTCTGAATATATCCTCTCCGATCCTGCCAGTATGCGAAGCCCGCCAGATGACTCTTCTCCTGACAGAAAGGTTCAATTTCAACGCAATGCGCCGGACGATGGGCCCAATAGCGACGAAAGAGGAACGGATAAGAAGGATAAGAAGCATAGGCGCAGGTAATTTACTATAAGTTTCATCCTATTACTTGTGTAGAACGACGTAACTTCAAGTATGCTATCAAGCATGAATAACAGAACAAAAGCATGCCTTTAGTAGGCTATGTAATTGTATCTTACTGTTTCGCTCTGTAAATATATTACAGAGCAGAGATTATAAACGTTCTTTGACGAACGTTAATTATCGGTACCTTATGATGTACTAAGAAAATCAAATAAAATTTTCAAGAGATGATACATCAAGGAAAATGGTGACATAAGCAACCAATTTGTTTCCAAAATGTAAATTCAGTTTGTAGAAGTCACGTTTCACAATTTCATTCGGTTAGTCTCGTAGACAATGACGTTATTAAATTCAGATATTCAAATAAACCAGAATTCAACTATACATATAGGTACGTGTACAGACGGCCAACCAAATATTTTGGTTTAGGAAAAATTGAATTTGGTTTTTCATATAAAAACATACCCAGTGGTAAATTAGAGAACTTATAAAATCGTTGCAGTAGTAACAAATAAATTAAAAGTATACACCCGATATACTAATATAGTTAGGTAGTATTCTCTCCAATACAAACCATCGACTAGCAACATATTTTTTCGATTATATAACCAATTCTATAGTTACAATATAGATCGTGGCACAGTTTAGCGCATGTAATCATGTCTATTTTAAAGCTAACTGTTTATAATACCTTTACATCATGTTTCTACAAAAAGAAGACTACAATAAAGATTATATGAATCTCCAAATTTCCTTATATAGTATTAGACATTTTAAACATTGTTCCGGGAACAATACCGGGCGCTAAAGCTTCTACTTCAATCAGCTTTAGTGGCAACTGTTAATAATACATCTAAATCATGTTTCTACGAAAACAAGACTACTGCAACAAGACAGCATTGACATGCTGACGCTGTAAATCGCTAAATTTCGTAATACAGTAATGCACGCTTTTGAAATAGTTCTAGGAACAGCATAATTAGAATGGTAATCTGAAAAAATTCTAATTACAATACAAATATTGGGTACCACAGTTTCTACTTCAATAAGTTTTAGTGCTTAGGTATATACTATATATATTAAATTTTGAAGAAATGCGTGCAATAGAAAATGCCATTGCACTAAAAAGGCAATGAAATAATACATTATTATCCACTGTTTATTTGTTGTTCATACTATACAAATATGTATGCATGAGTAAACTGAAACACACACTGTTACGATAAAGACCATACCACTGTCACTTATTAATCGCATCAGATTCCGTTTTACAATAGTTTCGAACTTAAAAACCCATAAAACCCATGAAAAGTATGTTGATTGATAATCAACAGAAAGGACGTAGATTCTCCTGCTTTTAAAATTTATTTAAGTGTAAAATTATTCTACTTTCTGCTGTGAGTGTTTCTGCTGCAAAAAAATATTACCCAAACAATTTCCACTGACAATATTTTCTTGTTAACAAAATAAAATTGCATCGAATGAGTATTTCAATAAATTGAGCGTAGTAATAGCGAAAGAACAGAGGTGGAGCAAGTGTACTGGTAGGTATATTATTGTAATGTTAATTCCATTGCTTTCCGCATTTGATGTTGGAGTCACCGAATCAGAAGAATACTTTCTGGAATTGAAAACTCCTTAACTTCATTCATTTTTGAAGAGATTAGTAATCCAGTAATTTTTTAACCGCATTCCAAAAGAGCTAAGTTTTTTTATACCATAATTACACTTGCAGATGCGCCCATCTTAATATCTTAATTGGTTCGTCGTGGGTGGGTAGGTAAAGCAGATAATTGACCAACTCTGGTATTTTTCATCGTTTCACGAAAAATAAGGATCATCAAGATTATAACGTATTCAGATTTCAAATTAAATGCCCATCTGATTTCATTTAACCTTCTTTTTTGTTTTCAACACTTTCTGTGAAGCAGGAATGCATTCGAGCTCGACGTCAAATATTTTTTTTATTTTGAATATTTCGTCAATAGCATGGAGTTAGGTTCTGTGTGACAGCATCTTAATGTGTAAAGCAAAACAACGTGTTCGTGATATTTTAGTACTTTTGTCTCAATCCTGTTAAATGTTTCCTTTAAAGTTGATAATTATAACTTCCCTGCTATCAGGCGTAAAAATGCTAAGAATGATAAGGACATCAAAATTCTCATCTACAACACTTACACTCGTGAAAAATGCCGACTTCTTAGTTTTTCGTATACTTGTATCACCAAAAACAGATAGTGAACCATCTCTAATTATGAATAATCTCAAGTCAGCTGTAGACGTGTAAATACGTTAAACGACTGTAAGTGATGGTGGCACCATCATAGTTAATTTTTTTACTTCATGCAGTCAAGATAAAAACAACTAGATATTCTCTAGACTGGAGTTATACTGGTGTCACAGAAATTTTATGTCTTATCTCTGTTGCGGAGAGAGGATTGTGCTGACCCAGAAAATCTTCAGTTTGCAGAATTTTTCCACTGCTTTAAGTATATCTTTCAGTAAATAGTTCCTTCAGGCAACTGAAGCACATTTTCAAAAAGGTTCACCCTCAAAATTCATAGTTCTCATCAAAATATACTCAATTCTTTGACAAAAGGAAATACTCGCCTAATATTTACTCGAACATAGAGGTGTGAAATATCCCTCTTCAGTATCGTTATCCTTTAGCATGATTCAAAAGTATGTAACCCACGATTTAAGTGAAACATAAAATACCAAGAGATTCTCCAACTTTGAATAATACGTCAAGTTCTTCGCTATCAGTTTATATTAGATAAGAAAATGTAATATATTATCTAATATACTGATCTTTCATAAGCATTTACTTTAGCCATTATATGAATAGCCTACACGTCCTACGGATGCCGTCACGATATAAAATAGTTCCACTTTAGTAATGACTAAGAATTCATCCGTCAACGACCTATTCTCCTATCACATTCTCTATATCGTACTAAAGAAGTTAGTGTCCCATTCTATTCCCCTGTATACTCTAGGCCTTTACTACAGCGCTCAGACTTACAGTTGCACAAGAAAGCAATTTTTGCAAATGTGAAACGCTGTGTATGATTCGATTTTGAAAGAAATGAAATGCAAAACTGTTGCTCGTTGTTGCGTGCAATGAATTTCGATATTTTCTTTCTAATTATAAGCTATAGACAACATGATTGTTTACTAGTCCAATATATGTAATTAGTCTCTAAGTTTAATCTTTGTTTTTTATTGTACTTATTCTGGATCACAGATCATATGTCACTTACATAAATATGTAAATACAATAATGATAATTATAATTATTTTATATCACACAAAGAATGTCAATAGTGGTAATCTTTGATATTAAAGGTATATGTATAATAACAGGCCTAAAAGATTATGGATCAATCTTGTTGATCAATAAGTTAATACATATTTTGCGTACAATATATAAAGTAAACACTATCTAAACTAAGGTATTTAGTTGATTAACACATGTAATGACAGAAATACAATTCACTACACAACTTTGAAGCTATTCCCAAATTAAGCCGATACCAAGAGTGGTGTTTGCGAAACGCATTGAATTAGTTCGTAATAAGTTCGATCGATTCTCGGACACCAAACCGAATCTCGTATTCTGGCCACGAATATCATTCTTCCGCATTTTGAGTGCAATGTAATTGTTGCATCATAAAGGGAGCAAAATAGATAAATTGAACTACAGACAATTTTTAGATTTTGGTAAAAGCAGCGGTTCCAATATACCATCACGTCATAAATTGGAACAAATTGGAAGATTATATTAAATTATAAATACATATATATAATTCGATGTATTTTTCCCAGTTGATTTTTCCACGCGGTATTTTTATATTTTCTTCATATTTAAAAAACAAATTAAAATCTGGACAATAATCTTAATTACCTATGGGTCAGTGTACAATGTAACTCATACAAACATATTTAACGTATTTATGCATGCGCTTCACATGATTATTTGAAGGATCAACTTACTAAATTACTCACATAATCTTTAACTTAATGTTGGTAATAAGATATAAATCGATAAATAAAAAATCAGGATTAATTTTGATAGATACATATAAAAATTAAATTATTTGCCTAATATATTTTAACAGTTTCGAATCAGACTCTGTGCAGTACTGTTTTGTGAACTAAGGGTACATCGCAGGTGTGGTAGTGATATTATGTAATGATGAGGTATGTTTCTGAAAGTTGTAAATACTTATAATAAATATATCCCATATTGGTTGTTAAACCACATACATTAAATCTGCAAATTAGTTAAATCCTGTATTAAATTAGATTTATCGTAAGTCTTAATTTTTTTACAATAAAAGCAGAGTGCTGCTCCTTTCTATTTTTGAAATCTACTTGTCCAAGGAGCAGAGGGTTGCCTGCTTTCTATCAGCGTAGTCAGAACCCAAAACACCATTTCTTTTGTTTGTGTTTGACCTAAAGTTTCCTTTTTTCTTTTCTAAAATGACTCATTTGCTACGTACTACTTCACTAATGATTCTACATAATTGCCGATGGTCCAGGCTTCATAATCTTTAAGAATGTCAGACAGTTTTGCTTTCTACTTTTGGACTGTTTCCTTATTATTGTGATTTGCATCGTCACAAACTCATGTCTTCTTTGAAGCATTTAAGCTAACCTGAACAGTATTATACAACGTTAAGTGTGATGTGCGATACTACTGTAACGATTTCCATTTGCTGTGGTAGAAGGTTGATAATATCAGCAGCGTGATCTACGATAGATTATGTCTCGGGGTTCTATTTACTTCATCACTTGATCCCAATGAATCCCATACAGAGAAAACTAGAGACTCGAGTAATTATGTAGAAATCGCTATTCCGCAGAATTCAACTTAAAAGACAACATGGCTAGCACGTGCAGACCTTATCACCATTTTGTACTTATTGTCAGTATCAAAATAACAGTTTTCTTTGTTAAAACGACCCCTTTGCCAATGCTGTACGTTACTGACTAAAAATTCAATGGTAAAGCTGTTGTTACCTTAACTTATCTTAGATTTAATCATTCTTATTTATATACCAACAGATGAAATAGTAAAACTTACGTTATTGATCTCGTCTTCCTTAGAAATGGTAACCCGTCTCTCAGGAAGAATAGTACATATTTGATTATCAAAACGTAAATTTGGTAGAATGCACACTCATATCACACACTAGCTAAGCTTGCCTAAATCAATGTCATATTTAAGACGAGTATTAAATGAATTTAGATATCTTGCCTTATCTCATTTTTGGGTATAAATTGAATATTTAGCTAGGCCTCTTAAACGCTTATTAATGTCCATGATGCAATATGGATAGAAACAATAGAATTTGAAAATGTATATATTGTTTGTATATTATCGTAGATAACAGCATCATGTCGCCTAAATTCACTCCGAAATATCTTTTAAATTAATAGATAATTCACGAGGGTAGTTTTATTTTCGAACTTACTTATACACAGGTAGCAGCAGCATCAGCATACATACGTGTGATGCTGGAAATAGAAAAAAGAATAGAAAAGTTTTGTACTGCATTACGCGCTGCACAATAGAGTGGGGCCGTTTGTATCCGTAAAGTTTTGTATACTGTGAACATATCAAAACAACGCGTCAATTATATTTTGTGTAAACAAGCTATATGAAGGATCATTTTATTTGTGTTTTGAAAAGTAAAAGTAATTTTGTAGATGAACTAATTTGGCAAAATAAAACAAGATCTGAAGAATACTATTCTAATCATCTGAGGAAATTAGACGCAAAAATTCATAGATACAGTATTGCAAGCCGAGAAGTTGACACTATAAGGCGCTGATATATCCAACTTTCGTTCCCTCTAGCTTTCGTCTTTTACCAAACGTGGAAATTATTCTCATTAGTAAGCGCGTTACGCCATCAACAAGTGAATGAATTAATCTTATAGAGCATTAGGTTGTATAGATTTGGAAAACATAACTTTTTCTAACAGCGAGTCGAGAACTTTTCAAACAGTCCTCGTAATACATAATATTTAATTTATGTCACAATTTTCTCCCCATTCATTTCCTAAAATATGCGGTTTATGTATAATTTAAATTTCATTATACATGTTTTGCAGTGGTTTACAAAATTTAATTCGAAACCATTTTGCTTCAGACCTATTTATAGCTTTGGATGGATAAATATATAAAATATTGATCAAACATAATTTTAACTTCAAAGAGCTGTAACTATATACGGAAAATCGCTACTTTCGTTACGTTGCTTTACTGTTACCGGAGCAGTAGTGATCTTTGTTGGGCTAGATGACTTTGACAATTGTAGAATGGTAGAATAGATTATGTGGAGTGAATTTTGATAGTGAGACAAATTTATAAGATATGGAATAATCGATGCATATAATTGCTGTGATGTAAAATTAATCGGAATGTCGCGTGGGTGCAGTAAGGTTGCCAGGACTAATTAGTACAAGGTACTTTCACCACGTGTACTAATTATCTTGAAGTGTTAGAACCAAATTTGTCAAAATGTTGCATAATCCTGTAAAATAATACACCCTACCAGCCCTCAACTAATAAATATAATCAATTCAGTCACACAGTTATGCTTCTTCAACGTAATTAAAACCTAATAAAGCTTGTCTCGCTATTAATGTGTGGCATAGTCAGCGACGCATGATTCTGTTATATAACAGGAGTATATACATATATGTACAATTACTATGGTAATTTTATATCAGTTTTTATAAAAAGAGAGGTATGAGGTTCCTTCGACCTCAAACTCCTGTCGCTAAACACCATCTAACATTGAACTGGTACTAATCATAGATGGAGAACGTTTCTTTCTTTCCATCTAGATAGACTCTAAAAGTCGAATTTGTTTTTCTCTCGTCTGAACAGATACCTACTTGTCAATTAAATTTTTTTAAATATCACTGTGCAGCTCTCTGTCACTTTTTTAAAACAGTAACTTTGCAATCTTTCTTAGATTGTCACATCAATTTCCACACAATCGCTATCGTATAGTTTCAGTACTGCTATTTATATTAGCCACTTGTTCTAAATGGCCGAGGGCAACATAGCAAGTTGTACAATAACTAAATTATATAATTTAGCAGCCCATATTAGTTAATCATATGCATTAGTATTAGCAATCTATGTGGCACTTTCAAATACACCTGATGGAATAATCTTGGTCATATTTGCATACTTGTCACTGTTTGTTACTGGTTCTTCTAACTATTAATTCAAAATTATTTAAAATGTCAAGAAGAGATTTTGGGCAATAAGTTTGACCAAACGTTTATCGCAAATTCTTCTTATACTTCTGTGACCATACATATGCCTTCACCTCCTTCGGTACACTGCGTATGTATCCGAGCTCTACGAATATTATAGTATTTCTGAGAAATATACTAGAATATTGATGAAAATATGTAGCTATTTGCAAATTAGAGTTTAAAAATTTTTGTACGCTATTGTCGATAAATTAGAAGTTAGATGTAAAACTGTTACTTCTGAATATTTTAATGGTCCTAACGTGTAAGTTGTTAGTGTGAAAGGAAAAATATTGTTGGTGATTTTGTCTATGTAATATTGGTGGATTCGTGGAGTCATAAAAGTCCATGGAAAGTCCACCAAATATTAATAAATCTTCCAAAAACTTTTTTTTTATTTCTTATACACACACTTTGTAATCAGAAGCAAGCAGGGTAGCCAATAGATATGGTTATAGCTGTATATGGCACACAAACAAGGTATAACAACTATTGTACATTGTAAAAGCTGAGATCTTTGTAAAAATTTGCAGTTGCGAAATCTTTCAGAATGCTGTTTTTCCCTAGCGCTTATCATACTAAACATGCTGTTCTCTGAGGTAACCTGCAAAACTGTATCTTATGTTCCAGAGATGATTCTGATCAAAGACGTTCATATACACCATAGGTCAATTCCTTTTCGTTTTTGAGATATCGACAAAAAGAAAAATGTGTTTACGTAAACGCTATTTCTATATGAGATAGCATTTTACATGCAGAAAAGAAATAAACGACTAGCGCCCTTTCGTTTCCGAAATATCGATAAAAAAAGAAATGTTTACCAATAGACGTTTTATTAAGAAACTACATACTTAATAACATAAAAAACTAATATTGTAAAATCTGCTCGAATTGTTCCCCTGCGCTTTCCAAACATGCTGCTAGTCTTTGAGCCACGTTTTGTTGCCAGTTAATATCTGCCAGTTTATTTCGCAAAAGAATTTACCGCCTCAACTATTCTTGCTATCTATTCTCCACGCTTGTCTGGCTTACCATTTTTATAAACACGATATTCCATTGGCCATGTTCATTGAGATGTAAAATTCGCCAAACCTGAGTATGACTTACACCGGTCACTTGACAAATTCTCCGTATACTTGTGGATGGGTCATTCTCAACTTCATTTAGGACAACGTTAGCTTGCCGAGCACTATCAAATTCT
>SMLS01039824.1:0-13936 GCA_004785975.1 Popillia japonica | reverse complement strand
TAAATAATTTAATTTATTGTATTGTATTTGAGATTAAATAAGTACTAGAATAAATCGTATTGGGTATCCGTTTTGAATATCTTTCATCAAATATAAGATATTGCCGTTAATCTTTGGCTAGTTTATTTCGTGAACAGGCCTTATTATATTATAATTGGTCCATAGTAGTATAGGTCAATCCCCTGTGGTTCCAAGCTAAAAAATGCTTCACGCAAATATTTGCACCAACAATTAGGCGCTTCAGTGACCAGTTCTTTCGTTTTGAGTACTTTGTGCTACTGTGTGTATTGTGTGTATGGGAAAATGATCCCTAACATACGATCCAGTTCTGCAAACGTCATTAATATGAAGACTTCGTTATTCAAAAATCCGAATGTCAATCCAATAAAGCTGCTGGATTGATGAAATAAAAAAAATCAAAAATAGTTACATTCATGGTTACTAGTACCAGTAGCCCAGAAACTTACTAAACTTTAGAAAATACTCAAGAACTACAAGTTCATCAGTCTCTACCATAAATATAACTGGAATTATCTGCAGTTTGTATACTAAACATAGAACATAAGCCAAATTAGATTTCAATCACAATATGGAAAAACCTACTACTCACGAACAAAACCAATATTTACCACAAAGCTTACAAAACAAACCGTGGAAATTCACCATCGATTCAGTTTAATCAGTCGCTTTACTGCTATTCGTAACGGCAAGTAATAAACGTCACTACCCGAATCGGTGTTAGAGCACACACAAATCAATTTTTGTCATTAACGTAAACAGATCCAAATGAGTTCGCAACTACAATCGCACGGATTAACTGAAAGTTTTATATAGGTAATTAGCTGTACTCACGTTTGACACATTTATGCTGCATTGCGTTATTATTATTATTGCTACAGCATCGATTTGCTGTTCCGCAGCGGCGGAGGTATCTATTTATGATAGCAAACGCAAGTGCCGCACAGCGTGGACACTAATTAATCAGAAAATACTTCGACGGGCAGCGCAAAACAAACAGGGTTTAGTTTATTTTGTTATTGAATCGGTATGATGAACGTATGTTTAATGTTATGAACTTGTATCCGGTATAATTTCGCTAACGATATGACCAACGCGGTATTAATCACGATAATAAAATTCGGTTTTTGATGTGGCCTCCTCTCGTTCTCATATTGGATTTTGGATGGATACTTTAATGCCGTCACAAATAAATGGTAGCCCGCAATGTGGGCGTTTTATATTTACTATTTAAGGACCTCTATTCTCTCTTCGATATAGTAGAGAATATCTCTGAAGAAATCTATCGTCAGTAGCAGCAGATAGGTTTCAAATTCGTGTCACGAGTTTCGACGACCCATGGGTCGTCATTATCAATAAATTCATGCCCAAAACTGACGTAATAGCTAACACATGTTGAAAGCGTTTATAAAATTGTTTCTCATTAGATATTGGATTGATAATTAATTAGAAAGCTATGATATTTGAAGCCCACAGTCCTCCACGACTTGAGCCCGAAAATATAACGAGGCTGCTTTGCAAAGATTCCTGAATTTTGATTTTGAAATAAACATTATTAAGTTATGAAAGAATTGTTTTGTGAAGAGAGATATTCAGATTATTTTCAGGTCTAAAGCCGACAGGACACTCTTCTGATTCAGAAAATAGGCGCAAAAATAATATTGCACTACAATTTATTATATGTAAAGTGTCATCTAATGACAAGCAGTCCAGTCATAGCAGTTACAACAATGTCGAAAACTGTTAGTTTCAAACTTAACTGGTTGAAAAATATAGTGTTAGGGGAAAGAACTCAATAAAATTCTCTGGCACTTTGCCTTTCAGCTGCTATTTTGATAGATAATGAAAGTTTTTTTTTGTCAATGTAGAGAAAGTATTCACTGAAAGCTTTTTCTCTATTTTACAAATAAACAAACTTGTTCCTTTGATAGGATTGTCAGTTGCTCCAGTGACTCATTTCTCAATTTCCGATTTTCTTGGAAATGGATCAACTGGAACAAGTTCTGATTCCTTCATTTGAGGATAATTTCTCAATCCTTCAGAGTAGAATTTTAAAAAATGCCAGAGGTTTTTACATCATTTCTACAGCCTGCTTCTCCTCAATAATATTGTCTTTGAGTTGGTTACAAATTGTAGTTCATTGCTATAATTGCTTTCCTAAGAACTATGTTAGATTATCCATTGAAGCAATCCTTCTTTTCCACTGGTTCTATAGTACATTTCGTTACCTGTTTAGATTAGATCAGATTAGAGGTAGCCCTACGAGCCACTTTCACCGCTATTTTTCCGGTCTATTGTGATCCCCAGTAATCCTAGAAGGCGCCCTCTAACTTTGCCCTCTTTATGAGGCTTAACGTCCTTGAAAGTGACTCCTGTGTGTAGCTCTGTGCTGTGGGATACTCTGTGCCCAGAATTAGAAACTTCCTTCCTGCCTTCGCAGTGGCACAGTACATGGACTGCGGTTTCTTCCTCCTCCTTGCAGAATCTGCATATGGCATCTTCCGCTAGACCTACATATGTTGTACATATGCCTATTTAGTCTACAGTGACCTGTCAACAGACCTACTAACTTGACGGTTCTCCTGTCTTTATCTAGTAGATCTCTAGTGAATTCAGGCTTCTGTTCTTTTAGGAACTCCTTTGCCTGTCTTTGCCCAGGTGATCTTTGCCACCAATCCCTGGACCTATTGTGTATCCATTCGTTGATGGATTTTCTGATGTGATTTGGTGGTGCCGAAGGATGGGCCAGGCCGGACAAATTGCCTCGACGAACCTTGTCTGGCCAGATCGTCTGCCGCCTCATTTCCCTTCACGCCCTCGTGGCTGGGAACCCAGGCCAAAATTAGTTTCCTTTGGGAACCCACGTCATTTAGGGCATTAACGCAGTCCCAAACCAGTTTGGAGGCAACGCTTGCTGAACTAATCGCTGGCGTGTTGCTTGGCTGTCCGAGAAGATGGCGACGCATTTTGCAAACTCGGTCCATCGTTCAACTTCTCTTACGCAATGGTGGATTGCTGCTACCTCAGCTTAAAAGACCGTTATGTCCTTGCTGAAGCTTATCGAGAGAGCCTTCTTGGGCTTTCCTCCGTATATATCGGCTCCTACGCCATGTTCGGTTTTGGAGCCGTCTGTATACCAGTTTGAGTCCGCTCTTATTGGATAGCCGTTCTTCCAGTCCTACTTGTCTGGTATTATAACCTGATATTTCCTATCCAGGTTGAATTTCTGAAACATGGAGTCCTTTGGCACTCCCGTAAGGGGTGCCTTCCTAAATTCATTCATCATTTTTTGGTATTCAGCACAGTGCGATTTACTTATCGGTGCTTGTTTAGACGTCAATTTGTATGCTGCGAACCTCGCAGCTCCTTGAATGTAGATATGTAGTGGTGGCTCGTTACCTGTTTGCATCTCTTCTATATTTTGAGGGCACGTCAACGTGAAGAGTGTATCTCATCCCTGATTTTCCTCAGGATTTGTAACCTGCTGAACGTGTCATAGATTTGTGGATCGTTTTTGCACAAATTTGAGAATTCTACTCTCACAGGCAGCATCAAACGTAATGCGATAATGTCTTCCTTGCAGAGACAGTCCTGATGATGTATCTGATAAATTGAAGCAATTAGTTTTACCTATGATTAGTTTCGTCTAGAATTTTTTTTCCAAATGGAAGCAATTTTGCGGAATTTATATATTCAGGAGGTGGAGAATATCTACATTTAGTTTCCGAACTTTCTGAGTCTCCAGGCAAGATCATGATGGTTATGAAAACTAAATTGGTAGTAAGGTGGCTAAAGTCCTCTACTCTAAAATCGACATCAAAAGATTTCCGGTTTGGGTTTGGAAGAATATGATCCAAGCAAGTCCAAATCAAGAGAAATTTTATCGGTGATGGTGCTTCCTAGAAAAATCTGGAAAAAGAGGCTAGATATTTTTAATCTTATCACCAGTACTTAATATTATCAGAAGCCTTCACCAGTAGTACGATATATGTATGTCTTTCCGAGCTAGATTCTAGTATCATAAACGTTGCAAAGAATATTTGCCAGGATGTAACTCCTTCCTCGACGAAGTTATATAATTTGCAAGTCAATTTATACTGCAATAGCTGCATCTGATTGTTAAAAAGAAGTGCTTGAGTTTATCAAATAAAAGATACTCTAAAGTTGCATCTATATATGTTTAAATTTCCCATATTCTCAGAAAAAGCATCACTGCTGTTGGCGGTTACTTCCTCCAATAACAAACATTAGTAATAATATAATTGCAACCGCAAACATCCATGCCTGGTGTAACTTTCCTCTATAAAGCTAAAGTAGCATGTTTGTATCGACAACTCAGTTTAATTTCCCAAACTCCAACGCGGCAAAGGTTCCTTAATTAACTTGTTGTTTGCCTTCAATTTACTACCGTCTCAGTAGCCGAAAGTTCCAAACATTTTAAAGACTAAGATAACTTCAGTGCGACTTCCAAGACGAATGCCGAGATATTTCACTAACATTTAAAACAGGTCACAAAATATTTTATACGTTCAATTCCTTCTGAACTGAATGAAAGTCATTCTCGGTTCCCACTTTTTACGAGATGCTTCTCACTTATTCCTCAAATCCGGATAATGAATTTAATCAAATCCACGACAGGCAAATCATATTCTGCAGGCGACATTACTGCATTTTGTCCGGGGAATCCAATAACTGGATTCGTGTAGTGTTACAAATGACAATACGTTGAAATTGGAATAAACGACCACCTTAGATAGCGCACTCCTTTTTTTTAACTCCGGCTTATACGAATGTACGGTTTGAAAAAAGTAGGGAATAGTCTAGTCACGTCGTCACCGACTAGATTTCCTGTAGTATAGGGGGACAGTGATTGAACTTCAGGACCAAAGTGTCCTGATGTTTTATTCACAGTACGACCGTTCGTGCAAAATTTTCTCTATCGACGGGCGAAATCAACTGCATCAATTTATATAGTCCCGAAAGAAGTTGCATTGTGCCGAATTCGGTTAAGGTGGATGTAGTGTTATCTCTCATCTGTGTTATGCTGAGAGGATTTGATTTGGAATGAATGTAGATCACAATTCGCCGCTTCGCCTGAATAATCCTTACAGAACTGTCTGGACCTTTATTGATCACAA
Source organism: Popillia japonica (assembly GCA_004785975.1). Classification (NCBI taxonomy): domain Eukaryota; kingdom Metazoa; phylum Arthropoda; class Insecta; order Coleoptera; family Scarabaeidae; genus Popillia; species Popillia japonica. Next base: position 8,780 of record SMLS01039824.1, on the reverse strand, counting down.
TTATTTGCTAACACCTGCGCAATTATGAGACGATTATTGCAAGTTTAGACAGGATTTTTCTCCCTGAAGTATACCTGGGAAAACTTTCCGTAATACATTACACTTTAACAAAGTTAGAGATAAAGTAAACATTTGCAGAAACACAAAGGCAGGTGGAGAATAAAATTATCAAACTCTAGGGACTAATACTACAGCATCGGTATAGCATTCAAGAGAACGTTTATCTGTGAAAATTTACATTTTTACGGACGGTAATAGAATAAATAGTGCACATTTCGAGATATTTCAACGAATATAAATCAGAAAAGTTGGTTAAAATGGGAGCCTTTTTTTTAAACACATACATCCTGTTTGTGTTCAACCCGAAAAACTAGTTTTATGCACCAAAAAAAAAGATTACAGAATTAACCTCACTAGAAGTGTAATGAATCTGTTTCGTATAAAACTTCAAACGATGTGATAATATCTAAAAAATTTCTTTCCCATTTTATCCTCCATATTGTAACTTTAATTATTTATCATATGCTACATACATCATCGTGTGTAGAGAGAATCGAGGAACATATTTACTTTTTTCCTTTAGCGAAAATATGTATTGCCGTTAAAAAGTTTTGAATAGAAAGCTTTCATCGTTGGCAAAATAGACAAAACACAAAACACAATGCGGCAATATGTTGCTTGTGGCAGTTTTATTTACGTATTGCTCCAAAACGTCGTGACTGAAATAACAACGATATTTGCAGTTAGTACAAATATTGCTTCATACCATTTTCATTCAAAATTGTGCACAATACATTAGCTGCTTGAAAAATAAAGATTTTTCTGTTTGAAATTTTCCACCGAGCTTTGTTTGTTGACAGCTGTGGTGGTTAGTCATAATTCTATAATAAAACGACATTAATTTATCGATAGAACTAATTCTGTCTCTCTTTCTTATATATAATTATATATAACTTCAAAGGAGTGATACACTTCTAAAGGAATATAACTAGATCAAGGCCACCGATATTACCGATAAAAAGACTCAAATCCAGTCAACCACCAATAAGAGATGCAAAAGTACGAATAGAAATAACTTTAATTCCTTGTAACAACGACGCTCCCAGTAGAAAAAAATTGCCGAACTTCACTTCCAATGCTGCAAAACTTAACAACACCCCACCAGGTTTTGGTAAGTGTGCCGACTCCCTGTGCAAATCGAGCTACATGCAATCTCCTTTATGTGTCTGTGGTGCACCTTGATAAACTATGAACCATATTGTGGGAGACTATGAACTGTGGACAAATAAGTTCTGGTGTGCCTCAAGGGTCCAACCTTGGTCCATTACTTTTTAATATTTTTATTAATGACTTACTTGAGAAACTTGGATGTCAGGTCTTAGGATACACCGATGATCTAAAAATGTACAGTACTATGGATACCATTTCGGATTGTATTAATTTGCAGACCAATCTTACTTTAATATCGGAATTGTGTTCTTTAAATAGATTGTCGTTAAATGTAAGTAAGTGCACAGTAATATCTTATACCACATCTTCTACGGCTACGCAATTTCCTTACGCCATAAATGGCGATCTGATTCCCAGGAAAGATTGCGATTTAGGCTCAATTAACGTTTTCCGAGCACATATCCACCATGTGCCTGTCTCCTTCTAGATCTCTCGGATTTGTCATAAGATCTTGACGCAATTTTAATAAAATTATAGCAATTAAAACTTTATACTTTTCACTTGTCCATAGTAAATTAGAGTATTGCTCTACAGTCTGGTACCCGCATTATATATAGTAGCGATTAGAAATTGAAAAGGTACAGAAACGATTTTTAAAGTATCTATCGTTTAAAATTACTGGTGACCACCCCGGACGTGGTTCGAGCTATGTATCCTTACCGGAGGTTCATCCTTTCGAATCTCTGCCTAACAGGCAAGAGAAATGCAGTGCTAAATTTCTATTCAACCTACTAAGTAACAGATTTGACTCGCCCGACTTCTTGGCAATGATTTGTTTCACTGTACCTACATTTAATACGCGATCTTCAGACGCCCAAACCCAAAACGAATATGTTGATAAAATCGCCCATTTTTCGCGTGTCAGCAAATTTTAATAAATTCTATGCAAACTTGCCATATATTTAAGTATATAATTTTAGTGTAATACTGCAGAAGCACCTTTTATTTGTGGTTTTCAGTTCCTATTACTATTCCTCTTTATTGTAATGCTACGATACAAATAATTAATTTATTATCATTTCTTTTTTGTTTATCATTAGTTATATTCTATAGTAGTTTTATTAAGTTCGATTTTTGCACCATGTATGTAGATACACTGTTATTGTTGTCCTGTAAATGGTTGTAACTGTTGGACAAATATAGAAATTATTATTATTATTATTATTATTATTATTACAATTATTATCTCAGAGAGTGCAGGAACAATTCCTTAGAGCTGTACTGTCAGCCCTAAACTGGATAAAACAACTGGACATCAACCTATAAATGTTACCTCTCTGTTTTATTTTGTGATTCCTCTGAATGGATAATTACTGTTTTAGAGTAAGCGGTCTTATAGATCTCCCGAAAGAAATCTTGATGGACTTCAGAGAGGTAACTATTTGCCGCGTTTTGGTGACTTAGCATTGACGATTCACCCTGGTGGTCTTCACGAAACAATACTTGTATCACTTACCAGACGTATACTGTGCATACATCAAACCAGCAACAACATCAGCATATTGACCATTTACTGTTGGTCAGCCTTTTCAAGAAACCACTATGGATTTTCGAACATGCTAGAGGTTTTCCAAAAATATATTGGTGTTCTGCGTCTTCATTTTATCCAAAATATGTATGTTTCCCAAAGCCCACAAAAAAAGTGGTACACATTGCAAAGGTTGCAACTGTGTGAGTGCTTGAGAGCCACAGCACATCTGGACAAGTATTTCAATAAAAGTGCTACTATCTAGCTGCTATAGCTATATCTACAGTGGCTATACTATAGAAAACTTTGTATCATATACAGGGAGTCCTATCAAAAACGAAGCAGAAACGACACCATCGATCACCACCATCTTTGTAATTTTAGCAAAACCATGAAATGAAAGTGGGCATAAATGGCGTCAACTTGCAAGATGTAAGAAGCTAGGGATTTTCGGCACTTATAGCTTTCCATCCAGTCTAGAAGCTTTAAGAATTGCAAGATAATTCGGTGTAAGAAACTCACATAGTCTGCGTCTACTTAGTTCTAGCATGGTCTTCGCTTGTTGTTTGTTGAAATTTCCAAAGAATATCTTGGAATGTCGCAAACCAGGAAGGTTCTTCTAGCTTCCCTGTTTTTCAGATCGGGTTCTTCTTGGTATCGTTGTATGTAGTGATGGTGGTCTTGTCTATAAAATTCTTAGTCTTGGGATACCAACGTGTTCGGTTTGCGATGGCACATACTATGTCACTTAAATGCAACTGGTTCACCTATCATTCTGGTATCATAGTCTTCTCCATTCTGTTAACTATTTTAAGTGGATCCGCAAAGAAGCATGCTATTGAAGTTTTGAGTGATTTCTAACGCCCTTCGGAAAGCGCTCGTCTACGAATTGTCTCGTATACATAACTTCACCTGTGGTCTGTGTTACTCCTCTTTCGTTCGTCGTTCTAATGAACGAATATGGGATATCAACGTAGTCCACTAGAATTTTATTATTGAAGCAGATCAAATAGAAACTCGACTTCCAAAAATAACAGTAAAATCGTGTACTTAATGAAATATTTATTTTCATCTAATTATTCCGACCTTTAGTGCAAACTAATATAGGCACCATTTTAGAATTTCCCTTCCTACTTATCACCGATATGAAGCGACAGGAAAATAAACTTCAGAATCGATTTTTAATATTGAATAGATGAATTGGTACTCCAATACTGCTGCATATGGCAGTTATTCCTCGGGCAATTGCGAACATACCTATCTTTCATTTTCTTTAATTTACTTCAATTTTCAAACAACGGAGATCCAAGCATCATCAACGTATAAAATGCAATTTCACGTATTTCCCGATAATTTTCCAATCTCGTCCGCTGCTATGTTCAATCTAAACGGGAAATCGAAGTTCACTAAATGAGCAATGCTTTCGAACGTTCCTTTTGCCTATACCACAATGGTAAATTAATGTGGGTCAAATTTTGGGGAATAATCAATAACCCGCACGTACAAGCACACACGTGCGTTATATCCCGTTAGAAACATATATTCCCGTTGGCAGTAGATGGATGATCCCGTCCCACCCTATGTGAGCGTTAGTTTTTATCCGAGCCGTACGGTGTGTGCTGCAAGTCTTCCACCGATGAAAATGATTTATTTCTTGAAATCAGCCCACCCAGGCGATCGATGGCAGCAGCCACCCTTACGTTCCAGATTCTTCCGCGGGGGAAATCCTCATTTCCTTCTTGTAGGTCAATCGCTATGCACAAGGTCGTCGCGAAATGGATTCAAGATGGCAACGAATGATGTAGATAGAAATTCTTAGCAGTACAATACGAAATAATGCTATTTGAATATGTCGACTTTGTGTAAATGTAGCTTTAATTTCCTCTTCCAAGCGCTTTGAAGCAGATCTCTGCGTGTGAGTACAAACATCACAAAGAATGTACTTTTGTATCATGACAAATAGTCGTATTCCACCGATGTGAGTGATTCTGACATTTTTTACCTTTTCGGAATTAGAGACTACCTCAGATGAAGACTAATCTAACATCCATGTGGCAGTATTGTTATGAGTGGCGGAAGAATCATCTTCAAAGAACAACATTTTCCGTTGCGGAAGGATGTGGGTAGATTTGCGTGGGTAACTTTAAAAGTGCAACAGGCAATTAGCAAGGCACTTCTTCCAAATGCGTCTAAATCGATAAAGACAAAACCGCATATCGAGTGGAGCACACAGGAAGGCGTGCAATATGTTTTTGTGATAGAAACCAATTACTTTAGAATCTACCAAAAGGCTTTTGTGAAATCTGTTCTGGGGAGTTCTGAGATTAATTGAGGTGCCCGTTTTCCAATAAAAATTAAAAGGTCTTTCGGATGAACTAAGAGCAGATTACAATTCGCTTATGTAAGATTTACATAGAAGTCAAAAGTTTCCCAAAATCTGAGTCTTGGTTCAACCAGAGGATCTTCTAGTTTTTCGTTAAGCTAAACCAACTCAAACTTTAAAAGCGATGAAAGGCAAACAAAGTAAATCAGAAGTACAGTTTTTATAAGATCTTCGCTGACCTTCCAGCCCATAAACGAACAAACTAGCCTTCTGGAGATGGGCAATAGTTCTGCAGGAATATGAAGTGATCAAAGGGATTTGGTTACACAAAGAGAGGAGCAGATATACGAGGTGCATTCATAAGATAAGTTTCCCGATTCTTTCCCTTTAACGTAAAAGGGATTAGCCGTCTAAATTGCGCATGCGTAACAGATCTATGGCGTGTTGGGTGGCGTCCTGCCAATCGGACAGGATCGGCCTAGCGCCAATAGCGTAGCAGCAGTGGTCCGAATGGGAATTCTTATCCCTGCTCCCGACGCCTGCCGGTGATAAAGTTCATTAATGCACAAAGCATTGCGCCAGTTGACATTCAGCGTCAGCTCTATCAGATCTATGGGCGGACATTACAAGCAAGAAGATGGCGCGTCGTTAGTGTAGGCAGTATTGAAGAATGGGAATTCTTATCCCTGCTCGCGACGGCTGCCAGGTTCGGTCGGTGATAAAGTTCCTTAATGCACAAAGCATTGCGCCAGTTGACATTCAACGTCAGCTCTGTCAGATCTATGGGCGGAATATAAGAAGTAAGCAGATGGCGCGTCGCTAATGTAGGCAGTTTTCACAAGGTCGTCAAAGTGTCCATGATGAAGAGTGCAGTGGGCGACCGTCCCTCATCAATGATGACCTTGTTGAGCTGGTGCGTCAGCGCTTCATAGAGAACTGTCGCTTCACGATTACGGGGCTGAGCAGTCATTTTCCGCAGATATCGCGATCCTTGCTGCATGAGATTGTCACTAACGACTTGCTGTTCAAAAAAGTTTGTGCCAGGTGGGTGCGGAAAAACCTGACACCCGACAAAATTAAACGTTTAGGAGCAGCGCTGATACTTTTGCAACGGCATCAGTTAGTCGACGGGCGATGAAACTTAAACTTCGTACTTCACCCCAGGAAGGAGAAGAAGCAATCAATGCATTGACGGCGTAGTGGATTTCCCGTCACAAGGAAATTCAAACAGACGCTGCCGGTACAGAAAGTGATGTGCACGGTCTTCTGGACAGGAAGCGCTTTCTATTCATTGATTTCCTGCCCAGAGGTGAAACAATTACTGTGAAACACGAAAATTGTGATGTGCCATTCAAAACAAGAAGCGTGGAATGGTTACTGCAGCTGTAGTGCTCCTCCATGACAATGCTGGTCCACATATGGATCGGTGCAAAGCAGCTGTTTTGACGTAATTTGGCTGGGAGTTGTTTGATCATTCACCATAGAGTCCCGATCTTGCTCCCAACAATTTTTACGTTTTCTTGACTCAAGAAATTCCTGTCCTCTGATGAGCGTTTTTGCAACGATGACGTCTGCCACACGCTGGTTCCATTTAGAGGCGGTATAATTCTAGGACAACGAACAAGTGTCTCAATTTTGGTGAAAAATAGGTCAAACATTGCTGTACCTGTTGCTAATAATTTTGTGTTTTCTTTTTTTTTACAAAAATAGGGAAACTTATTTTCTGGCTGTGCCTTGTATTTATTGAAAAACAAAGTGGGTACCAAAAAACAGTCCTAGTGGAGTCTGAGAAAGCGAAAACGAGATTGCATGACCATAGCGAACAAAGCTTCACGTATGGAGATGGTCAGTACTAACTTTAATAATCTCATGATACACATGTGTATTGGCCACTTTATGAGAAAGTTTTGAAGCATCAGAGGGCCAGGAAAGCGCTCAAAATGATAACATCTTTCTAAATTTTAAAGCGTTGAATGCATAGTTCGAAAAATGTTGGCAAAGGGCACCAGTTGGTTTTAAATATAATTGCAGGAGTGTTTGTAAAGATGACAAAACCATCTTTTTTAACAAAAAATGGCAGGCAAAACGCACCCTCAAAAAATCGGTAAATGTGGTGCTAAAGAAACCTCAAAAAAAGGATTGATTATACCGTTTTGCCCAAGATGACGTAGATAGCAAAACAAATACATTACCCATAGAGGGAGAACAGCAAATCCTTGTTAGTTTAAAGGATGTCAGTGCTTATATTGACTGGCAAAGAAATTTTGAGATGAAGTCTAAATATCATTTTTCTTCACATGGTTTCAAACTAGAACAGTTTACTTCTGTTGACAAAATCTAATTTCCATGTTTTACAACTAAAGTTCAAAGACGTAGGGACTTTGACCGCTAATTTCGAAAAGCTTCACTCGAGCAATCATTTTTCCAAAACTACCTGCGGATACTAAATAAACGATTACATGTACGACAACTATGGCTACCTACACGTTACTTCGAAATCCACCGTTTATAACCCTTTTTGAACAAGCTTGACATGTCATTAGCTTCACTGGAAAACATTTGCCGTGTAACGCACGACACGATGTCAATATTCCGGCCTACTTTTCAAATAAACACTTTCATCTTGTTCTCTCCAGAACAGTCATTTTAATTATGCAGCTTTCGTGGGCCGGGAAAACTTGTTAACATGTCATCAGCAAATATATGTACACATGAACACAAAACAACATATCACCGTGTCCATTAAGGGGAGTATATATCCAGTTTATTTTAGCAGACGCAGAATTAATGACGTCATATACGTGGAAAAGTTTTATTAAACTCCCTTACCCGTAATTTATAATAGTGAACGTAATTTCAGGAGTAATTCATCGACCGTGTTTGGGACGGGACCGAAACCTCTGATATGTACAATTAATTTTCCAGTACTTATTACTGGAGTACTTAAAAATTCCAACAGCTATTTTAGGTAAATTAATTTTAATATTTTCGCCTCCTTGAGTTTCTGTTGCACGTCGGATAAAATATCGACAAAATGTAGAAGCTGCAAGCACACTGCTATGAATACCTTCCAAGCTCATATTAATACGGAAAAATACCCTAAATTGCTCGAGTTTTACGTTGTTTACACAATCTCATGCCGGCGGTTTAATTTAGGCAGACATTCATTCTATTCCACAGCCTATAGCGCGTACCGTGGACAAAACCAAATATTTTTACAGGATTTTCATCATTCGCGATTGAAAACAGGAATGGAATGTGCGACAAAGGCTAACGAATGATTGCATTGATGTTTACGTTGGATATTTTGAAACAAGAATAAAACAGCAGCTGTCGATTATCACTAATGAACAACACGGACCTATCAGCGATGTGTATATCACAACTGAACCATGTGTGTAACCGTGTGAATTGATTTGAAGTGAAATATCAATGCGATACATAATTGATTGTTATTGATTTGGTTAGTGGGTGGGGTATGTTTTGCAAATTTCACACAAATAGTCACATAATTGTGTTTAGCAACACATGGGTCTTATTAGATCATAAGATCTCCTCAAGTCCTTTATGCACTAAGCAGAAGTCAGTGCATGCCTTCCTTTGATATGGAGGTCGATAGAGTAACGATACCTTATGGCACCTTATAGCAACAAATCTATTGGATATCAGTGGAGACATATTAAGTACAGGTTTTAGAAGATCAAAGATCTGATGAGCTAGTTTGGAAAATATGAAGTTTGTATGGCTAGAGACTAGTTT
>SMLS01039801.1:0-13363 GCA_004785975.1 Popillia japonica | reverse complement strand
TTTTTTTTTGACTTGGCTGAGGTTGGGTATACTGCTGGTGATCATGACAGTAATGCTGAAGTCTACACTTGTAAATATAATTTCTTTATTTGTAATAATTGGCGTAGGATTTCCAAATCTTTTTGGCTGCTTACTCTGTCCTGTCCGTTAAAGTACCAACATTTATCATTAGATTGTCACAATTGAATTGGTGAATTGGCAAATTGGTGAATTGGCAAATTGGCGAATTGGCTAAGATGCGATTAAGTGCGCAAAATGGAAGCAATATAAGAAAAATTAAACGACGCATCCACTATTAGAAGCAAACTTTCAGATTAGAAATCTAAGATTGTCTAATTTAGCTGTCATGAGCCTCAGCGACCTGTCAGAAGACCTTCATTAGCGGGGACTAATCGAAATTGCACAAAAATAAAACTGTTAAGCATGAGGGCTTCAAAATAATGATTTGGGAGTGTTTTGTGGGTATGGCGTCGAACAGTTGTACATAATCACATAATTGAGGGCATTTTGGACGCTAGCGGTTATGTCAACATTTTCTGAATACTACATACAATGGCTTTTGGTTATAAGTAGGTCTGTGCACTGATATGGGACTGACAATGAGTTGTGGAGGATGTCAAGGATGCTTCATATCCAAACTTATCGGGATTCATCTGAAGTAGATCTTTGAATCAAGATGAATGGTCTTTCCACATACAACAGCCCAGAACAGAAATTCATTTCTATAAATGGTATCCATAGCAACTTCGTTGAGTACTTGTCAAAAATTCTGACAATGAACTGCAAACTAGTCCTATTCTTGTGTCACTCATTGCTAAGCACTACTACAACAGCAGGAATCCACAACACAACATCATCCTCAACATCCAGTACAACAGTACGTCGAACAAATATCACAACAGATAAATCCTTAACCCCACCATCAAGCAGAACACCAACAACCATATTGAACCATTCCGGAAACGATTCCTGGCAAAATGCGACCATAACCACTCGAGCACCGTACACATTCCCTCCGGACGAAGCGCGGAATCTAACCGACATCTCGGTATGTAAACTAACCCATATGGGAATAGATTATCTCGGCACCATTGGAAAATCCGAATCGGGAGTCCGTTGTCAAGCTTGGGCTTCCCCAAAACCGCTCCATCCCGTAGATCCGAGTTATACCGATGAGAAATTTAGCGATTTTTCGAAAACTAAGGCTAAGAATTATTGCCGGAATCCCAGTCGGGATATTACGGGTCCCTGGTGCTATACGATGGCGCCGGATAATATTTACGAAACTTGTGGGATCCCGCTTTGTATTTATACTGAGTGTAGAGTTAGCGGACCTGGGATGGAGTATGGGGGGTCGGTGAAGAAGACCACAACAGGTTTGTGAGAATTTGATCGCAAATTCTTCTTTTAAAACGTCTTAATTCATATTTAGGTAAACGCTGCCTTAAGTGGAATAAAAAACGGCCGAAAGTCCGCGTGGAAAACGGGGTGGTATCCATAGATCAATACCATCATTCTAAATTCCCTGACGAATCAGCGTCCTACGCCAGAAAAAGTTGTCGGAATCCAGATGGAGATGTTGGGGGCCCTTGGTGCTTCGTCGAGAGTGGTATTAAGAATGAAGTTATTAAACAGTATTGTGACGTACCGTTTTGTCAGAGCGAAGTGTGCACGATTATCACCAGAAATCCCGAGATCTACAGCCATTATACCAGCTTCCCTGAAAGCCTGACTAATTTCAGTTTCGGGCTCAAATTGTGGAATCCTGATGATTACTTGAAGGCTAGTGCTAGGTTGGTTCTGTCATTGTTTGCTTTGCCTTTAACGGGGAAGGAAATTCATAGTTTGGGCATCGGTTTGGAGGTATACATCGATAACACTAAAGCTGGATTAACTGCGGGTAACATCGATAAAGTTGATTACGAAAAAAGTTTTGGGAATATCAAATCGGATCAATTCACTCACTTCACTCTAACGTGGTGGCATAATATTTTAAGTTTATTCAAGGAAGGACGCAAGGAACCTATATTTATGGCTGATTATAAGAGTAAAGGCACCCTGATGGGGTTCCAAATGAATAAGTTTCGTTTTTACTCCGCTAGAGGCACTGACGTAATCTGGTCCTTACCGTACTGCGAGGATAGTGATCAATGTGACGTCCACACAACGACTGGGGCGGAGTTCCAGCGATATTTCCCACTACCCGAAACCTCAATTGGGTACGACCTGAATTTTTACCTCAGAGCCACTCATTCAGCGTACATCAAGCTAGCAGTTAGTCCAGTTATAGAATACCCTATGGTGAAGATCATGATCCAACGCAGTGATAACTATACCAGAATTGAATACCAAGAACATAATAAGTCTTCAACTATTATCCTCCATGATACTTTATCTGAAAATTTGCTCAATTACTGGAGCTGGCAGGAATTTACCCTGAGCATCTTCATGGGGGAGCTCCAATTGTACATTCGAAAAGATTCTGGTAGTTATGGGATCGTCGTAGCCATGCATGAAGTCTTCAGAAAACTGCGTTGGTTCTCACCTGGCTCGGATAATTCAGTTGCTCATTGGACCTTTTCCTGCCTTCCTCCCGCTGAATTCGAACCACCCCAAGCGTATCCACCAGAATGCGCTTTAAACAAGAAAGAACCTGATTATAACGGCACTCAAGACTTAACCAGTTCTGGCCTGCCGTGTTTGCCTTGGGGTGGAGCTGGTTTAGTCCCAAAAGATGAAATAAGTCACCTATTTGAAAATGAGAAGGCTAAATTTTCGGCTTGGAATTATTGTAGGGATCCCAAAAATAAATTGGAAGGTATTTTAGTCCTGATATACTCGAACAAATTTCCTAAATATTGGTGGTAAATTCCAGGTACTTTTTGCTATGTTGTTTCGAAAAATGGCGAAAATCAAGTTACCAAAGAGCACTGCCATATTAGGAAGTGCAAATCGGCTGAGTGTAAGGTCGCGGGAACCGGAAACGATTATATCGGGAAGTCTAGTGTGACTCGATCTAATCGCACTTGTCAGCGTTGGATACCGCCATCTATGTTGAAAATGTGGGACGATTTAGCGCAACAGAACACCACCAACTCAACAAATCTTAGTAACGTGGACCAACCACGTGTTAGATCCTTAGATTACCAAACTTTATCTGGAGGAGGTTATACCCAATTGGAATTAATCAAGCATTTATTAGATCTGCACAATTGGTTTGAGGCTGTAGGATGTAGAGATAAATTTGGGTGTTTACGCGAGATATATGGGTCAGGGCAACATTTAAACGTGAGGAATATTGGTGCTGAAACAGAAACTAAAAATGCATCCGCAACTCCTCAAAACCTGATAGAAACTCCTCAAAACCTGACAGAAATTCCTCAAAACCTGACCGAAACTACTCAAAATCTGACCAAAACTTTTCAAAACTTGACAGAAGCTCCTCAAAACCTGACCGAAACTTCTCAAAACTTGACCGAAACTCAAGCCCTCAATTATACAATTCCAACGAATTTATCCGATCCCACCCAATATTTAAATCTGAGTAAAAATCCGCCGCACCAGAAAGAAGTGGTAGCCTTAGCTTCCAACCCCAACGAAACCAAATCCGTCCAACTCAATGTGGTCGCAGATGAGGAGGCTGAAACATCCAAATATGATTATCCTCATATCCACGCTGTGGATGAGAATTACCTGAACGAGACCTTATTCGCTGATATGGATTTGAAGAAGATCAAGAACTATTGCCGCAACCCATCGAGGGATATATCAGGTTGCCTCAATTGGTGATTCGTTTTAATGAGTTGTAGAAGATTCAGTGATTTTTTTGCAGGAAGTTGGTGTTATACTGAAGATCCTGCTGTTCCTATAGATCTCTGCAACGTTAGGGATTGCGATAAACCCGAGGAATGCACAATTTTCTTGAGCGGTGATGGAAAAGGTAAGATGTGGAATTATATTTTGGACCAGTTGAAAATCTCTAAATTAGGTCGGAGAATCTACATCCTTCCTCAATGGAAGGAGGAAGGTCTACACGGCGGCTTTAGATTTTCCGTCAAACAATGGAACCCCGACTTCGTAGCTGGATTAGCCTTCGATCTGTTGCCTCTAACGGGGACTGTCAGCGTTAGATTAGAAATTGGTGCCGATAACAATGAGAGAATCATCCTCTATTACGACTCCAAAATTGTGAAGGAGAAGTCAGCACCTCACGTTATAAGCTCGGGGAAATGGGATAATTTCTGGTTGCAAATCAGGGTCGGTGAAATCGTCTTGGGCTACCAAGGGGTGCCAACAGCCTTCTTCGAATGGACCCATCCCAATGCCAGTGACGCTATGAATCCCATATTCTTAGTGATGTCCACTATAAGTGGTTACCCGTTGGGGTTATCGCTGAATTGCGATGAATGTCATACTGAGATTGTTGATACTAAAGTTTGGTCGAAGATTTTCCCTATTGGGTTGTGGATGGAGGAGGAGTCTTCGCATAAAAGCTTCGTTTTGCATCTTCGTGGTAGTGGGGATGTTGTTATACCGTTGTATTTGATGCTAGGTTCTGATCAGTATTATTCGATTGGGATTACAGATAGAGGTAGTTTTTTTGGTGGGCTCTTCAGGGAAAGTGGTCTTAGATATGCTGGAATGCGAATGAGAAGGTCCCCAAAGCCCGAACCATCCCATGAGGTAGTTTTCGATACCAAAATGGTGAAGAAGACCGCCGGTTTGGGATTTATAACCTCTTGTCCTGATGATGAATGGGTTGACATTCTTCAGGTGAAGGTTTAGATTCCACTTGACCTAAACCATTCCAATAGGGAGTACCCAAAAGGAGTAGAACACTAGATCACTATCACCCACAGGACACCAAACACTTGGATAAATGCCGACCCGTTTCGACAGCAATGCTGCCATTATCAAGACGATAATAAAACTAGTTTTATTATCCCCTAATTCATATCTCAGACCACTTCACTCTGTATGACCCAAAATTTTGCATTTATCTGACGTCTCCCATATTCCAGGTTCGATGCTCGTCTTCTATAAACATGTATTTGGCCTCGGCAGCACTGTAAAAACCTCGTACACTCAGGACTTCTACATGACAGAAACAAATTGGACCACAATCAAAGTATCCTTCACAGAAAATGTTCTGAACATAACCTCAAATAACAAAAAGCTTCTGACGTATAAATCAAAGACATCGATGCTGTTCTATTGGTTCTCCTTGGGTGCGGAAAACGGTCGAATAACCTGGACGGCTAACTGCGATCCCTTAGACATAGACGGTGATCCACTCGATGGGGGTTGGTCCAAATGGTCTCCGTGGGTTTGCACCGTTTCGTGTGGTGGGGGTACCGGATATCGAACCAGAACTTGTTCCAATCCGAGACCTAACATTTTCGGGAGACTTTGCGAAGGTTCGCCCACCTCGACTGGGGTTTGTAACGAGTTCGATTGCGGGGATGTCAGTCCCGAAACTATGGAGTTGATTCGGGAACATTTAAGGGGGAATTTCACCAGTTTGGTGGTGCACGAAAAAGATTCCGTTCTCATAGAAAATATTCCGGGAATTCTGAGTAGACTCTCCCGCGAATCGCCGGACGCGTACTACGAATGGACGTTAAACGGGGTTTTTGTGCAGCCGAAGCCTGGGCGAGTCGATTTCATCGGGGATGACATATCGATCAAGAAAGCTCAAGTTAGTGATAGCGGAGTTTATGTTTGTATGTTTTTTCGGATTAACAAGCAAAGATTAGTTTTCCACGTCGTCTCACTTGCTGTTATCGCGAAAAAGAATCAGATTAATACGAGGGCCACCCGCAAAACTACCCTAAGCTGTAACGCTGTGGTTTTGGGCTATATCTACACGAATCTCCGACAAAAATGGCTGCTGAATCATAGTATTTATCTAGATCATGGTATTACGACTTTAGCTGCTGTTAGCCACGAATATCTATCGCCATTAAACGAGAGCCACACTGGTGAATGGAGGTGCGTTATCGAGCAAGGTGATTTGGGGTTTTCCTGGACCACCAACATTATTAAAATGAACGTTAAGAAGGCTCCAAATTTCTTCACGAATGTTATGGAGGACGAATTCACAGCCCCAATTTTTTCTTGGCTGAAGACTGAAACTAACGTGTTTGTAGCTATAATTTTTATTGTTTTGTTTGTTGTTGGGGTTGTTATCTTGGCCTTGTGGGCTTATTTGAAATATGGTAGGTTGCCAGAATTGAAGAGGGGTAATAGGGTTAAGAATAGGAGGTTTATGAAATAGAATTTATTTGTTTCTTTATTTTTTGGTAGCTACTATTACAAAAGAGGTATAGGTCCAGCTGTATTTTCCTGTTTCTTTCGAGTATAAACTGAATTCGCAGTTGTTCCTAATTTGATCTTGGATGTACTCCTCCTTGAATTCTTCAGGGATGTAGTTTATAAATCGATGGACACTAACTACGGATCGGATGAATCCTAAAATTGTATAAAAATTGAATGTACCTAATCATTTTATTAAATAATTGAAAATGACTCAGTAGAAATGAGTCATACACGGCGAATATGAAGTATGATATATGATTTTTCATGTATGCCTTTCCATGTGTTTGCTTTTATAAAAAGATCGAATCTGCGGAAATGGCTCAGTAAAAATGAGTCATACAGAGCGAATATGAGGTATGGTAGATAATTTTGCATATATTCCTTTTCTTGTGTTTACTTTTATAAAAAGATGCCCATTACTGTAATTATTATGCTTGTTGGAGCATGTTATGTAATAAAGCTGATGAGTCAGATAATATTGCAGCAGCAGCAGCAGTGATTATTATTTTTATTATTCGTAAGTGGAAAATTTAAATTTTGATTAAAAATCAGAAAGTGTTCGTCGAGGTGTTGCTAAATCTACGAATTTCTAAGCAATTCTGTCGAATCTGCGGAAATGGCTCAGTAAAAATGAGTCATACACGGCGAATATGATGTATGGCAGATGATTTTGCATATCTTCCTTTCCTTGAGTTTGCTTTTATAAAAAGATGCGCATTACTGTAATTATTATGCTTGTTGAAGCATGTTATCTAATAAAGCTGATGAATCAGATAAAGTTGCAGTAGCAGCAGCAATGATTATTATTATTATTGGTAAGTGGAAAATTAAAATTTTGATTAAAATTTACAAAGTGACAGTCTAAGTGCTGCCAAATCTACGAATTTTTAAGTAATTCTATTGAATCTAACGGAAATGGCTCAGTAAAAATGAGTCATACACGGCGAATAGGAAGTATGGTAGATGGTAGATGATTTTGTGTTTGCTTTTATAAAAAGATGCCCATTACTGTAATTA
The DNA here is from genome assembly GCA_004785975.1 of Popillia japonica. Lineage (NCBI taxonomy): Eukaryota > Metazoa > Arthropoda > Insecta > Coleoptera > Scarabaeidae > Popillia > Popillia japonica. Next base: position 6,028 of record SMLS01039801.1, on the reverse strand, counting down.
TTATGCTTGTTGGAGCATGTTATGTAATAAAGCTGATGAGTCAGGTAAACTTACGGCAACAGCACCAATGATTATTATTATTATTGGTAAGTGGAAAATTCAAATTCCGATTAAGATTCACAAACTGATAGTCTAAGTGCTGCCAAATCTACGAGTTTTGAAGTAATTCTATCGAATCTGCGGAAATGGCTGAGTAAAATGAGTCATATTGCGTTATTGTGTAATTGTCATAGCTATTGCAATTATTGTATACAAGTTTAAATGGCTCAATAGCTTTGGTTATTAGTAAGTATAGTGATGCAAGAAAATGAATGGTTCTACTAATTGTAAGCTACAATGTCAGCAACAAAGATTGCAGCCTGCGAAGGTGCTGAATATGGTGAATCGAACTGTATATAGGGGTTGGAACAATCAACATAACCTCGCATTGTCAGATAAATAGACAAAATGACAGACTAATACCCTACTTTTAATAAAACGTTTAATGACTCGGTAAATTAAGTAATATGACTCATTTTACTGAGTCATTAAACGTGGTTTTATTAAAATAATCTCTTCAAATGCTTTGCTGTTGAAAAGCTTGGCAGAACAATTCATTTTATTGAGTCATTTGTCAATTGTCCTATTGAGCCATTAAAAATTGTTTGAGAAAGATGCTTAATTGTATCTAGATTGGAAAATTATTGAAGTCTGTAATGTATAATGCTACGTTATACTGTGAACAATTTGGAGGAAAGGTTGGTAATCTTACAAGTTTCTATAATTGGTTTTGAGCACACTAAATCCAATTTCTTAAGGAATTTGGTGGACAAATGTATTGATTCTACTTGCCTTTAAAATCATCAACTGGCGTTGCTTGCTTCTCCGTAATGCATAATTCCACTTTAAACCCAGTTTCCTCAAGAAGATTTGTCACAAATTCTTCAGGTTGGTCGGTGTAATCAGTAAACCCACTCGTGTTAGGTAAATATTTGGCCCACGTTTCATCTGTTAAGTACTTCTTGAAGGTTTTATGCAAGGAGCTATCAGACAGTGTTGTTATGAAGATCTGCCCACCTGGATTCAATATATTGTAGAAACGTTTAAATAAAGATCTACAAACAGAAATAAATTTTTAATTTTGGGGAACGCTACCATAGAAAAGACTCACCTCTGATCTGCAATCCAATGAATACAATAAAAGGAAAAAATATGATCGAATTTCATTCCTAAATTTCGGACATCCTCCTCGTTATCCAAATCAACTGGTTTGTAAGTTATTCTGTCTAAATCGTTATTTTCTTTAGCGTAGCTGATCATTTCTTCCGACAAATCTACAGCCATTAATTTCTCGAGATGGTCCTCTAAATAAGGGTACAACACTTCTCTGGTTACGGAACCATCACCGCACCCGATATCTAAGACGTTTTCTTTATACGGTTGCCACTTTAGAAGGGGAGAATATCTCTTTAAATATAAGATAGCATCCCTGCGTGGTGCTTCTGATGTTTGTGCATATAATGCGCTGATTCTCATGTTGAATTAATGAGTGCTTTGAGGAACAGAAATATTTTAGTTTGGTGGCGTTTTTAAATGCGAATTTTGGCGCATGTGCCTCGACTAATATTAGCCAAAATAACTTAGAGTTATGAAATAATTCATTTTTTGTCGTGTTTATCAAGATTTATTAATTCCTAATTTAATATTATTACTATGTACTTAGAACAATTGAATTATTCATATTAATGAAGTATCATGTTTGTTTCGTTTAACCTCTGAACTTTGTGATTCTCTGCTGCTAGATTGTTTATGTTATTAGGATATTATATCATGAGTATGCAATATAAATATTTCTGGCGCAATTATGCAGTAATTTCTCCATGTATTTTGGCATTGCGTGGCTTTGCTTGTGTTTGGCCTAATATACAGGGTGGCTCATTAGTGTCTGGAAGTGCAATAACTTACTTAGAATAAATTATATAAAAAAAATTAAATAAAAGTTGTTATATTTGCGCAGATACACATTTCTAAAATATTTTGAAATATACAGGCTGTTCATCCTAAGCGAGACAACCTAAAGTAAGATTTTTTTTAATAGGACACCCTGTATATTTGTTTACCATCGAATTCAGTGTAAAATTCTGCTTCTAGCTTTTCTTTTCCCATAAATTGTGACGTTGCCAAGTTGAAGCGAAAAATATTAAGATTTGACGAAAATTGGTGCACTATAAATGCTGCCTAGTAAACGTTATTAGTGATAAGCAAATAAACTTATTGGTAAGTACGACGGTAAAGGATGGCCGAAATGTTTGAACCGAGTAAAAGTTTCGTTTAGGGTTCGGGGTGTTTTTTAAATAAGCATTAATTCAGGAGATTTCAATTAACCCTTAGCTGCCACATTTCTGGCGCCAATCATAGCTACCACACTGGGACGTTTTTGAAGCCACATAATCGTCTATTCTGAGTGAACTAAGCTGTTTTTCATCGTAAAAAATTCAATTCAAAATCTTAAGCAATTTTTCTATCAACGTTTCGATAAATTTGTTTGTAGGAAGTCTTTTTTTGAAGCTTGCGTATAACTTGCTACCCATCATGCACAGAATCATCGATTAAATTGCGAATTAAGCTATTGCTTGATGTGATGGTCTTCTTGGATTGGATATTCATTTATCTGGATTTGCTTTTTCATATTGCGCCAGCCTTTGCAATGTTGCCACGCCTATTTTAGGTGATCTTGGATTTGCTTATCGTGCTTCCTATGGTGACGTATGGTGCGGTTTTGAAGAGTAGCAATACTATATTGCTCTCGTGATATTTTCAAATTTAGTCAGAACTTGACTTGGTGTTCTTGTTTTTGTGAGGTCTTTGGAACTGGCGTGCCTTTGTCAGTAGTTTTGACGTTTATAACTGTTATCGTCTTCACATTAAAGTCAGCAATCATTATATCACAGTGATTGTCATCTTGAGGAAGTGCTTGATTTGTTACCTGATGCCTTTGGCCGATTTTTCTTGTGATTTTATGAATATGCTCATTTATCTCTCATTAATAAATAGCCAATTCTGACCAACTGCTGGTTTACCACACGCTTGTTCCATAGTAAGGAGTGCAATATCAGAAGAGAAAGTATTATATCAGGATGAGTTAGTGAGTAGAACTGAACTAAATTTCGGACCATCTACCCGCTTATATAGGCAAAATGAAGGAATGATCTAGAATCGTCTAGTCTTTTCCAAGTAAATGCCTTAATGTCGTTGGCTCGTTTGCTCATTCTTGTATGTATGTTTGAATGCAGAACTGTACTAGATTATTAGGCGATGATGATTGTTTTATGATTTGGTTTTGATTGAGGTTAAGGACACAATTAAAAATCAAACTAGCGAAATGAATTATTAAATTTATTTAGTTTTTGAACCTATACAGATCAACGTCTGATAATGGTACTCATATTTATCTGGTTCTCCACGATATATACAAAAATTGCGAGAATTTTGTATATGATACTGGAAAAATTCTTCATGCAAATCCTTCGGAATTTTATCCAGATGTTTGTATATGTAGAATAAAGGCTTCAGAAAATCTGTAAAACGACTTTTTAATAAATATATATTCCGCTTATTCTATATAATAAATGTACCTCCAAAATTCTCAACAATTGAGACATCATCCTTCATCTCGCAAAATTCGACTTCAAAACCGACTTCCTGAAATAGATTCTTCACGTATTTTATCGGCTCGTCAGTGTAATCAGGAAAAACTGGATCGTCCGGGACATACTTCTTCCATCTGCCTTCTTTAAATTGTTTCTGGAATGATTTCCTCAAGACTTGCTCGTTGGTCAATTGCGTTTGAAAGATTTGCCCTCCCGGTTTGAGCATTCGATGTAGATTCGTCAAGTAGGTCCTGCATTACAAAATTGGTCGTGTACGTGAGAATGATTTTCTAAAAAAATTCTTACTTATTATCTGTGATCCAATGCGCAACCATTGTTGAAAAAATATGATCGAATTGGTTAGCTTTCTTCGTCACGCTTTCTCCATCCATAGCGTCCATTACTTGAAAATCGATTTCTGCTATTGTATTGTCCTTTTTGGCGCAGCTTATCATGTCGTCTAATTTATCAATGGCTACTAATTTTTTGACGTGATTCTTTACGAACGGGAATAATAATTCTTTCGTGACAGAACCTTCTGCACATCCAACTTCTAAGATTGTCTCTTTGTAATCCTTCCATTTCAGAAGATGGCCGAATTTCTTTAGGTAAAACGATGCTATTTCTTTAGAAGCTGTTGTTTTAGTCCACAATTCCGCGTAAGGCATTGTTATTGATGTATTCGCTGTTGTTGGGGCGACTGATTATTTTTAAATGAACGTTTTGAATTAGATTCAATTATTATCTTTATTATCATTATCTTTATATTTTTGTTTTACATCGTCCTGATATCGAATTAGTGAGCTATTTAAAACTTATTTTGTTCTTATCAATATCTACTGTAACGAACTCCGTTCGCAGCAAGAGAAACGTTTTTTTTTAAGTTATTTCCGTTTATTTTTATCGAATTTATATTTATGTTTGAATTGTTTTCTTGAACTAGCATAAATATATGTAAATAGTTTTGATCTCCCCTGTATATGTCGAGTTTTGATGTGCTGTGTATATTTTAACCATGCCACAAAAAGGTACTGGCCGCGTTTTGATGTTAGATTCCACTTACTTGCCAGCTCTCTTCCCTTTCCTTCCTGACTGCCGGAACCGATTTCGTTGGCCAGCACATCCTGACCGTTGGGTGAGCCGAAATTTTGTTGGCCCCATATAACCCCGAATATTCTGAAGATTGGGCCGATCAGTTGGCCTCTTCAGAAGCACCACCGTCCGTTCGCAGAGTGAGGCCGAGATTTCGTTGGCCTCTGCGAAACCACCACCGATCCAAACATAGAGTGGGCCGAGCCCGTTGGCCCTGTGTTTCTCTCCGGTGAAGTGCCAAGCTTGTCGACCCTCACAACATACCGTTGCCCCATATCTGGCTAACAACATATCACTGTTACTTGGTTTTTGTTTAATTATCTAAATTGCTGGAATCCCGAAAGTACCGTTGGAAATTAACTGGCGCCCGAGCAGGGACCTGTTTAAAACCGATTATCTAAGCCTGATCCCGATATACGTATTTACCGTGATTTGTCACTGCTAGTTGTGCTAGGACAGTGATTTCAGTTCTCGAAAATAACCGCAGTAATATACTGCTTAATATACAATTTTTGAACTGCCAAATCTGTTTTGACAGCTATGATGATCAAATTTGTCGTTGTTAGACATGTAAAAACGTTTGTCATACGTATCTGAAAATCTGCTATTTCTACGATCTAGCAATTCAGTAGAGTTTGTCGTGATGGTTACTTGACTGACGCTCTCTACAATTCTGATTGACAGCTTTCAAAAAATATTTCAATTTGATAGCTTTTATAATTTGACTCTTAGCACTGACGACCGCTTAAATTGTAAAAGAATAAGTTCGCTTGTGTTAACAGTCATACATTTTAAAATGATATGAAGAAAAATAATTACCTTTATACATATTTTGAATTAAAAATGGCCTTTTTTGTAGTTTGACATCTGTTACAATGGTAAAAAAGGGAACTTTTTTTACTATATGACAGATATAAATGCTTACGTAATTTAGACGGTTGCGACTATAGAAACGTTACATAATAGCAAATATATAATGTTTTTATAATTTGACAGCTGTCATAAATATTAGAAAACTAACTGTTATGCTCACTAGAGATTAATTTATAGCTTGACAGCTTTCAGAATTATTTTAACTAGTACATATTTCAAAATGATACGACAGATAAAGTAATATTTTTATATTTGGGATTAAAATGGCCTTTTACAGTTTGATATCTCTTAAAATTTAACAAGACCTGTTTCTACAATTTGACAACTGGCAGAAATATTAAAAAAATAAAAAGCACTTATTTTATAGATTATCAGTTAATCAAAGTTGCAAAAAGTAGTAATTTTCACAATTTTACAGGTATCAGATGTATTTT
>SMLS01039765.1:0-10864 GCA_004785975.1 Popillia japonica | reverse complement strand
GACTTGCACGAGATACAGAGTAACTGCCTTTCATCTCATCTACGACATCAACACCGCCTTTAGTAGAATTATAATAAGTTACAATACGCGGCTTACATAGCTCTCCAGTAGTAGAATCTATTTCATCTTCATGATGCATAGTAGACAAACACAATACATATTTATGCTTCTTAGGCATATATGACAACAACGTCATTTCTTTAGTAAATCCAAATATGGTTGAATAAAGTTTTCTGTCTTTTATTTTAGCAATGAATAGTGGTGGAATTTCTTTCTTGTTTTTTTCTCAATGTACCAACTAACGTCAGTTTATCGTTTGTATAAAGATCTATCGCCAGAGGTATTGAGGAAAACCAATTATCACACGTTACATTTCGGCCTGTAACAGATATAGGTCGAGTGAGACGTTTTACTACTTGATGTGCAGAATTGTCAACTTTGTATGGACCGGGGGGCTGCACTCCTACATATGGTTCCATATTATATGTATAAAACGATTCCGAGTCAACTAATGCCCAAATTTTTAATCCATATCTCGCCGGCTTTTTCGGCATATACTGACGAAAGGGACACCTACCACGAAACGACTCAAGCATTTCATCGAGAGTGACACAGTCGTTTGGAGAATAGTTTGCCAAACATCGTTGAACAAAACCATCAAAAAGATTTCGCACAGGAGCAAATTTATCAGTTTTTTTTCTCATTTCTCTATCCTCAATATTGTCAAAACGCAGAGTTCTTAGTAAAAATTGCAAACGATTTATACCCATAGTCAAACGAAACATTTCGACGCCAGTACCATCTTGATTATATAAATCCCTGAGATTTAAATGCGATGACTTTAGCACACCAGCTATGTAGAGTAAACCAATGACGGCTTTTATTTCGCATTCGTCTGTATCTGCAGCATCACGTTCTCTTTGAAAGTTTTGTCTTTTGTTCCGAATGTATTCATTTGTATATTCAACAATCTCCTGAATTACTTCATCTGGAAAAAAACATTTCCAAGCTTCTATTGCAGTCGTTGCTAATCTTGCTGGCCCAATTACGCCTGGAGCTTGTGTCACCGTTTGACCTATTTTCTTCCTTGTTTTGGTCGACACTACGGGAAATTTGTTCCATAATGTTTCTTTGTTCTTTCCAACATATAAAAGTCTTTCATCTACCGCAATATCATCGTTTTCTGATTGCACAATTTCCTCCTCTTCCGACTGTTCTGAGGATGAATCATATTCATTTGCTTCAACTTCATCGATTTCACCATCATCAGATCCGACAATATCTTCATCCTCATCTTCAAGTTCATTATACAGTGCCAATAGGCGTGCTTGCTCTCGTTCATAACTCATTTTCTGAAACAAGTTCTTTCTTATAGGTTATGTATAAACAATTCTGTCGAGCACGTGTCAAAAAATTGAATACGAGACCTTTATAGCGTAACGAACAGACTAGCTAGACATTATAAAAATTAACTTGCAAAAATAGTACTATTATGTACAAAAATATAACTAATAGATACTCACCAAAACAAAAAATTACTTTATTTCACTAGTACACGCGCGCGGTCTTTTCGACCGCATTCACAGGCGCAAGGCAACAAATACGAGCACTCACTAAACACTTTGGCATAGGTGAAAAATGACATAGAAGAATAACCATAAGTATCATGAAGAGGGAATAGGTGGAGCCTTGTACATTGAATAACAAATTTAAAAAGTTTCATGCGATTATACGAAAAATCCGGTCTTTTTGACCATTGCGCGTGTAATCCCGGGTTAAATACTTATATGGAAAAGGCACTAAAACTATATCATGTATCTAATATTAGTTTTGAGTTGTCATTATTTAGGGTGGTAACATTTTTCTTTTATATTTCGATTTTTTACACTTTACAAGATGAGTGCTTTGCGCTTCAAGCGTAAGGCACATAATAGGGTAGGGTCATATATGGACACATGAACACAAAGTGTACAAGTTGGATTAATGCGTACTAAATACGTCAAATGTTAATAGTGTGAAAACTTACTAGCAGTTTTCCAAGACTCAATTTTAAACCATTTCTGTAATTCTGCTGTACATTAAGTACCTACTTGCCTGAACTCCTAGATTGTTCAGTGTTATTAAATCATGAAGAAAAATGTTGAAAATATTAATACATGCATATATGCAATTTCAATTAGAAAGTAGTGAGTAAATCAGTTGACATTGTTGCAGACAGTCACCAGAAGTTCTACAAGACTCAGGCTTAGCAGATTGTTCATTATTATTATGAGTCTCTGTAAATAATAGTTCGTTGTAAAACTAAAAAATAAACATATCTGCATCGGTATGTACTTTAAACGTCCATACTTCTTGCTTCAATGTTATTCACACTCGTTTTAAAATTATTCACCTCAGATATTTCGGTAATAAACATAGAAATGGAAATTTTCTGAGATAGGTCGATGTATGTAACTTTTTAACAGAAAATATTTTGCAACTTCATTTCAGTAAACTAGTTTTATTTTTAAACTGTTGTCGAATATTTCTAAATATACAACCAACATTTTTTTCACTTTTTTTGTAATCATGTTATAAAAATCTTAGAGCTCATTCGTGGAGTTGGTGAATGATTTTTATTTTGTAAAGAAAGACTTTATTTTGTTTCAAAGGTTTAATCATACATTTTATAGACAGATCAATGAGACATGATAATTATTTTGATTATATAAACATTATAATTCTTTTTGACAGGTATGTACCGTTTTAAGGCAAAGCTAAATACAAATAATGTACCTACTTTGAGTCACAAACAGTTACAAAATAATAGAACCAAAGCATACGTTCGTTGATGAAATTTTAAGATGCATATATATTTCCTGCTAAAATATTGTATATTACACACATTTTGTGTGTTGTTCATCAAAACCAATGAACTTCATCAATCTTTACCGAACAGTTTCGAAAATCAAAACAGGTTGTCGATATTTCGCAAAACTTAACGTTCAGAAGGCGGTATTTACCTTTTGATTGATGTGCTAAAACTTTCTTTACTTAGGTAGCCCAGTTCACTAATACAAATTGACGAGTAATTAAAAGTAAACTCTCCAAAGTATAGTTTGTCAGAACATTACACAAATATCATAAAAGTGCCAATATAATGCGTACTATATATATACCTTACACTACGCTATACATACTCTATATGTTACGTATAAATTAGTGGTTTCTTAACTTTTTTCATAGAAGTCTTCTACCATACGATAATGAGTGAAAATCGTAATCGTATCATAAGTAAAATATATCCAAAATAGTTAACCACATTTGACACACACATCGTCGTGTAAAATATAGTATGTACCCGTTCTAGATCTTGGGATGGTGATGCTTCTGCACTTTATACACGTTTTGAAATATCCAAATGTGTGAAAATAGTTCCACAAAATTCCACAAATTATAGACCTTTAGGCACGTGTTGCCGCAATCCGAAGCACTTCTTGCGCCGTTTCATAACAAAACTTAGGCCCACCATTATACTCCCGAAATCAAAAAATAGTCCAAACAATTGACACAAATTTTTGCCGCCACCAAAGAAGTCAAAAACAGTTTTATTAGCAGGAAAGATTCTGCGAATTATATTTTGGGATTTTCATGAAATTATCTTGGTCGACTTTTTAGAAAAAAGGAAAATAATAAATGCTAAGCATCATGCCAATCTGCTGCAACAATTGAGCGATAAAATCAAAGAGTAACAGCTGCATTTGGCAGAGAGGATAGTGCTTGTCAATCGGGACAATGCACCTGCCCACAAGTATGCGATTGCAATGGCCAAAACTTATGAATTGAACTATTGAAATTGAATTAATGCCTCACTCGACCTATTTGCCAGATATGGCTCCCAGCGATTATCATCTGTTTATAAACCTGAAAAGATGGCACGGACGTAAACGATTTTCGTCCAATTCCGAGATAATTGCTGCTAGACTTACAATGAAGGTTTTGCGAGCAGGGGACTGTTTTGAAAAATAGAATGTTTTTTTTTAACAAACTTGTTTTTTTCTCTGTTAGGCCACGTATTTATCGAACGATCCTCGTATTTTTGTTGATAATAAGAATAATTAGTCTAAGTTAAACCAAAATATACATAACTGTTTCAAATAAAATTGACATCCAGAAATTGTGTTCAAGTGTACCAAGAAATTTTCATCTCAATGTGCTTTGAATTTTGCAGACTTGTGAAAGAAACAGTTCCTTAGGGATATCAAATGAGCCAACTAAATTATTAGACACAGATTATAATTCAAGGTAAATATCACGGAATTTCCAAAAAAATTACAGTTTATTCAGATTTATATACTACTAGACTATTAATTTATTTAGAAACTATTGCATGAATAACAATTTATAGCAAAAATGTTTGTCTAGAATAACAAAAGTAACCAAGTACAACATAAATTTTGACAGCAGTTTTAGTTTTTTTGAAGGTTCTGCCAATAATATGAAATACAGTTACGATGTTTAAATAAGTTGCCTATTTTGTGATTTAGAGCTTAATGTTTACATGAAACTATATGAACTAGATGTTCAAACGAATGCTGAACCAGATTCGATATTGCAAAATATTTTTAGGAAATATTTTCAATAGTTACATAAGCTACGTATCTCAATAATGATCTGAAGGACATACATTTTTTGAAAGTATAGTCTACAAAAATTTCAAATGTCATTTTTGCGTTTTTGTCTGCTAATATGTATCTCCAATACAGTTTGAAATTAATTTTAGTTATCTTGATGGGTTAAGTACTGTAGGTATCCGCTTAGACTAATACTCTATAATTTTTTCCGCATTTTTGTTGCTTGTTTTGCATTTTATACACAGGTATGATTTTAAAATGTTCGTCCTAAGCATTCTATAAAATTGATTTCACAATTTACTTCTACATAGAGATAGTAAATAATAATTAATAGCGTAAAATGTTCATTAATATCGCTGACCCTATATAATATAGTGCAAATCTGCAGCATAGAATAAAATTCATAAGAGGGATATGGAATATTGCCAAATATAATGCGGGAAAACTTCCTCATAGGAGCAATGTAAAAAACAAAAAATTTAAATTGCAACATGTCATACAAACTACGATTTTAAAAGTATGGGCAGCCGCTATCCAGCAAGCTACTTTTTTCATAATTAGTTCATATAACCAACCAAAAAACTAGTGCTGGTATTAAGTGGAATCGCAAGTAATCCAAATACATTTCTCTCGTTAGGGCACCTTCTCAAAAATGAAGAGCCAGGAGTCCTCTACTGTTCCAGTTCACACATTGATATTTTGAGGATACTGCGTGTAATGCCTGTGTTTGTTAGTTTTTCCATAAAGATAGAATACTGCCTCGTCTGACAACACTATTCACAAGACAAATCCGAATTTTGATTTCATATTTCCAATTGCTTCCATGTTGCTGCCTTAGCATCCATATCTGACTAATTGCATTGTTGGAAGCTACTTCTCGGATATTTTGAAGGAGTTTTTCCCGAATCTCCAGTAGAACCCTAAGCTTGGTATTCTTCGGCATGCAAAGACGCCTAGATCTACACAGATTCCTAACATTTCCTTCACTCCAACATTTCTGTTCTGATTTGCTGATTGTTGCTTGAGAGATACTGCGGTCGGGGTATTTATTATTAAATAGAATACACACTTCCTGTGACCGTCGGCAATCGCACAATCGCACGTAAAGTAAGACAGGGAACAAATGTCAAAAACTGACAGAAAAGTATTGTTTCCGTCTTGTGATAACATCCTCACAAAATGGAATTATTATGAATAAAAGTAATTTGGATGGATTTTATCCTACTGATGAGTGGAATTGTATGTTGGCTGTAAGTCAGAGTATTTGAATCATTGCTTTTGAAATGTTTTCAAATATCAAGCAAATGTTTCTAACTTCAAATTAGTTGATACATTTGATACGAGCTCGAACGCTCTTTATTGTAAACACCACAAAAGGCTAGAAAATGAATTACATATTTGTAAAAAGAAGATCTGGTTTAGCAAGGGCAATTTTGATTGATAAGATTAACAATATTTCATAACTTTCTTACTCAATTTTGCACTACTACCCTAACAAATTTCAAATTGCCATATGAGTGGACTTAACGACAATAGTTTGCTTATGTAAATTTACCATTTATATTTGAGAAGTTTTATTTGGAACAGGAAGTGTCGGATTATGTCTCTGACCAAAGCAGATTTATCGAACTTTGATATTAACTTCATTACATATTTTTTATGGCAGGTGACACTATATAATGGCTAATGATTTTTTTTTCCTTAAGAATATTCTTATTGCTATTAGAAAAGTTTCTGTAAGATAGTTTTTCCAATACTCAATTAAGGTATTTTACGTAACTGTGATATCATCTTATTCTTAAGCAAAGAAAATAATATTTCTGAATCTTACAATTACAGTACAAATAGCTTAGTTAACCATAGTAGCCATTTTTCATAAAATAAAAAAGCTTAACATTACCTAAAGAAACGTGCAAAATTAATTAGAAAACTAGTAGGTACATAATTATAATCCAATAACAATAACTCTAAATCTACGTAAAAAGTTTTGTTGGTTTAAATGCATTCTAATTGGTCATTGGTATTAGTTAGGGCGTGGAGGTTTTATGCTTGAACAAATGTTTTTTTTTCTTAAAATTTCATTTCTAAAATATTACGTGATGGTGTTTAGAGAGTTTCTATTTGTGCGAAATATATTAGTAACCTTGAGTAAGAGTTGCAAAATTGATATTTTCATTTCACACACATCTAATTCATAGGTATGTATGTATGTATATCTTAAATACATATCCACGCATATATCGTATCTAATGAATGCAAAAAAAAATAGGATATGTAAGCACATATGTACATACATATGTATATAAACACGTAATGAAATTAAGATTGTAATATGCACTTCTAAATCCATATCTCTCGTGAGCAATAATTGACATTGACCTTTAGTTTTGAGTAGAATACATACATTAGCACGCATAGAAACAAAATACATACGTGTGAAGGTGCGATCCAGTACGAATCTGTGCGAACGTCAGACATTCATTTTCGATAGCATTCCTATAAGTTAGTGTGTGCATAAATTATAAAAACCCGAGTCATTATTTTAAAAATCTTTTTAATGTAGTATCCTTGTTATTAGTTATTACTCTACGTATAGTTACAGACTTACTTCTCACGTTTAACCTTTCCTTTACTTGATGTTGTTACGCCAAGTTGTTTATGTATAATTGCGAATCAAAGGAATAATTACAGGAACGTTTCGTGAATCTTGTTAATTATTCCTGTAATAAATATTTCTTCGAGCAGAATCTATTAAAGAGTTAATTAATTCAAAATTTTTAGAAGTTCTTAACGGTGTAGTTTTATTTTCAAAGTTTTCGTATATTAATGCACACATAATATGTAGGTTGTTGCTAATGGTTATGCTAGACTTGTCTGTAATGTGTCTAACGTATCATCTATAATTGCCAATGTTGGAAAACATACGGTTACTGAGACATTTGCATCGAGAGAACATAATATTTTATGTCTGTATTTTAAATTCATTTGAAATTCTTCTGTACCTAAAGCTAGTGACGGTTTGTCATGCAGACGGCGTAATATGTACATATCTGTATATATATATATAGTAATATCTTCATACTTTATTATCTAGGATTGTAATAAAATATGTTAACGGTTTTATAAGAGCTGTTGAAAACACAGATTATGTATTATGAAGTGTTACACACAGAAGGATTTATTTATTTAACTTGATTTTTTGACAATGTGATAGTTTTTAATCAGAAATGAAACTATAATATTTGCAAAATTTTATTAACATGTAACACGAAAAAAAAGTAATAATGTGTTTGACGACCCCGCCAAAGTCTGTGGCGGATGGTGCAAAGTGGCCAGTCTCCTCCTCATGATATCCCGATGGAGTTTAAATCCGGCGAATGGCGTGGCCACGGCAAAACATTAACGCCTGGAGAAAGTCATAGTTCAACGAGCAAAATGGGTACGTGCATTGTCTTGGTAAAGAAAGACGTGTGGATGGCCATCTAGATAAGGTAGTAAAGTGTTTTGTCTGACATCATCTACATAACGCGCAGCTCTCATACTGCCTCGAATAAACAGAAGTGGTGATCGGCTATCCTAAGCTATAGATCCCAAAACCATTACGTCAACAGTCCTCTGTACATGCTTCCCAATAGCACCCCCAATATCGCGTCACTCTCCACGCCGGCGTCGTATCCTTGTATGGCCATCGTACGTACCTAGACAGAAACGCAACTAGTCGCTGAAGGCGTAATTAAGTCATTCTGTCATTCCTACTGCTGCCGTTCTCTGCACCAGTTCAAGCGTTGCAGACAGTGGTCCGCAGTCAAACGAAGCACTATTCGTGGACGGTATGAAAAAACTCCAACGTTTTGTGGTACGCCTCGGTTGACCAGTCGGTCTTCTTCGTGTTCCTCTACCTTCTTCTGTGCTCACACAACACACACGCATTACCGTAATTGCAGTACAATGATCACGACGACCAATTTCACGATAGAACCCACATCTCGATAGGCAACAATTCTACCCCTGTCAAAGTCACTATCGCGGTGATAATTTTGAGGTCTTCGAACGCTGGGGAATTTTGTTGCGCTAAACACTTGTAGATGGACGCGCAATACCTAAACTTTTCTATACTAGTCTGCTTGCACGAACATGAATCTCTGCACAGAAAAGTAGGAGAATTTTTATGTCAAAAAATCAAGTTGAACAAATTACTCTTTCTGGGTGTAACACTTCTAATGTCACTGATTATATGTATTTGCACCGCAATAGTAGGTATTAATTGCAATTTCCGGATAGCATTCTAAAACTGGGGGAAACATCTCAAGAGTTGGCGCCTGAGTAATCTTCGGTGATTGACATTAGCGTTTATGCAAATCGTCGCTATTTTGTGATCTGGATCTTTAAAAACCTAACGGCAAGCAATCAAGACGAGCAAGTCCGTGTTCAATATCACTCCGTGTATGTACATCTGTACTAATGCTTTAAAATCAATGGATTGGGCCAAGCTGGACTATGTTGGTACGCACCATCAATGTGTGGATCCTGGCCATGATGTTTCGGCTGAAATGTACAGCCAGCAACCCCAGCACAAAAAAACAGCTGGAAATCAGTATTTTAACTTTTTTTTGTATAAGTATATTTAATGTATTGAACATGAAGTCTGTCATTTGGAAAACGTTGCACATTGGTATGTATGTATATTATGGAGAGTTTGGAAGGCTATGGTGATTAAATAGCCAGAGAGACGTGTAAAAAACTTTTTAACAAAATATCAGTAAAGCTGGATTGTCATAAACAAAAGCTTTTGAATAACATATTTCAAAATTCAATGATTAATTGGGCGGAAGGAAAAACTTTAAAAACTAAAGTTTTAAGTTTTTGCTGAATCAATTTTGAAATTGATTTGAAAGGGGAGGTATGAGAAGTAAAGTTACATGACATCTATCGGGCAACGTCCAAAAGCAATAGTGTAACCGTCCGCATTACAGAGTAACGTGCTTGTTCGATACGGTGACCGGATTTATGGCAGATCGCTATAACTGATACTGGCGGATCTTCACTTTCACTGTTTCGTAGAATCGGCGTTTAGACTCTTTTGTTGTTAGATATTGCTCAATAGATGTCAAGTAGTTCCATATTTTAATACCTATCTGTTGAGAATTTTTTAACATAACAGAATAGTACAACAGTTCAAGAAAATATTGCGACATGCACTGGCGAAGTTAAAGGACGCTGTTTAAAACACAAATGCGTGTTTACATGAAATTAGAAATTCGACAAGAAAACTGAGATAATTCTTTCCAGACAAGAAATAGTAGGAAAACGTTGCATTTTTGGACAAGAAGTGGCGTGAAAATGAAAAGGCAGCAACAACCATAAATGGTGAAGATAAGGTGATTTAGATTAACTATATCCATGTGAAAGCTGGGCGTCGGATATAAAAATTCATAAATATAAGGTTTGTTCCAACATACAGTTTGTGATAGTTTGCAGATTTATTTTAGTCCACATGCGCAATCAGAAATTAATTTCCAACTGTTTGCAATTTGCCTTTGTTGGAACGCTTTAAAAAACAATTTGAAATTTTATTTTCTACTGTAAAGAAATTGAATTTAAGATACAAAAAATCTTTCCAATATATACAAAATTTGAATTCTCAAGGGCGTCGTTTTAAATGATTAACTACTAACCTAGAAATTATAAAGTACCAACGAATGAAATAAGCTACGCATGTGTAAAGTACAGACTCTAAAAATCAGCAAAGAATTCGCAAATTGTTCTGACTATCAGCAAACAGTTTCCAATCGATTATTGATTTACTTGAAACATCAAATTTCAGTTTGCAAATTGTAGTTTGGTTTTGGAACGGCAAAATTACTAATGCGCAGAATCTTGATAGTTTGCAACTATTACTGATAGTTTCGTATTCTTGTTGGAACAAACCTATAATAAACAGCTGCAATAATTGGAGTGGGTCAGTATACAAGAATTGTGTTTGCAAATTAATAAACTTGGGTCTTTCTAAAACAAAGACGTGGGGAGCGGAGGATTACGAGATTAAAAGCAAAGGTGCTGGTAAATGATTGATAACCTGCGAGCATTTGGGGTTATTATCTAAAGTGAGCCTTAGTTGCAAGTGGCGTCTACAAGTATCTTGCCACGCATATAAACAAGGACAATTAAGATACTTCCATCTACTTCATTATTTTGTGGTTGAGTAAATATTAAAATATATAAATTTCTTTAAAATGCTACTTCATTTAAGT
>SMLS01039728.1:0-11821 GCA_004785975.1 Popillia japonica | reverse complement strand
GAGCCCCTCAGTAAAAAGTACGACGTTAGCAAAAGCAACCTTAATGCTCCGAAATTTTCATGGATGTATTTTCACGCGTTGAGATTAAACAGGGTGTGCTCGTCAAGTATTTCTAGCAGTGTATTTGGTTACCTATGGTTCTCATTTCAATCATTTATGAACACATTGTACAATACAACAATAAACTAAACGTACAAAAATATATCAAACAATAAATAATATTTGAAAATCTTATTAACTCGAGGTTTTTTCTCTCTAATGTAAGATGTCAGTAGTAACTGTAACGTCAGTAGTAAAAACTAGGCAAGGAATCTTAGAAGCTCATGGCGAAATCTTCTGGCTTGGTCTTTTCGCCTTGAAGGTGATTGATACGTCGAGTTACCCTGCCTTCTGGCATTCCCCACTCATTTTTTACTCCTGAAGAGCCCACATTCATGAAGAAATGTCGTGTTAGTAGGCGTCTTAGTTAGTTTGTAGTATTACCCAGGCAGAGTTAACTTATATTCTCATGTTTGTAAGGGTGACAGTATTCTCTCCAGTTCCTTAGGAACTGCTGTTTTATGTTGTATATAAAGACTAGTTTTCTGCGTGATAATTTTGAACATAATTTGTAAATAAACATAAAAAATACTAAACATAACATAATACACGTATTGCATTCTATAATATTGCTGTAGCCTGTATAGAAAACAGAGCGTTTTTGGTATTAACTTTCACTATATTTGAAATCTACATTGCTTTAGTAACTTTACTTATATGAATAATATAAGCATAATCAATTTTATTCCGTATCTGCGTATATATTTTTTGTGGTGCTTTGTAAAATTAATCTCTAAAATTTTATTGTCTTGTTTTATCCATCCTTAACTCACAAATTATGCTATATTTGTAGCGTGTAATTACAAAGTTCGCACCAATTTCTTTATCTCTCCGGAATTAGCAAATATAAACTAGCTTAATGCGAAACTCCAGTAATTAATTCTATTTGCCTGTATTTTACCAGCTCTAAACTGAAACGATCCTAAAATACCCAAACGAAGTAGACACAAAACTCGTCGAGATATAATTTCATATACACCTGTTGCACGCAGTAATTGTATTCAGCGTGCCTTTAAATTACATTTCTCAGGTAATTGTGCGAATTTACCTCGCAATTTTGTGATCCATTCGCCGGAAAATAGTAGTACAAACCCAGCGACTATTTGATTTCCATCGTCGTACAATGCGCTCTGCGTAACGGTTAATTAGACCTCGTAAAAGCGGAAACGATAACGAAGATTATTTATCTAGATCCTTACCTGACTGTGTTTCGTTCGGAAAGCTGGTTGATACCTTTTCCTAATCCGTCTGGGACAACACACACAAAGGATGCGCAGGAATGCCCTGAAAAAACAGAAACAGATATTTTAGGTTCACGAAAAATAAAGTAATTTATTCGTTGAATTTACATCGACGTAAAAGATTTGTAAAGGGTTTTAGAGGTTTATTTGGAGGAATTCATGAATATAGCTTAATACAGAATAATATAAATTTAAAACAGCGTAAACAATATAAAGGTATTGAAACGGATATTTAAGTCGAGACGAGTTTAAATTTGGAAAACACATTGTAAATAATTTATCAACATATACATTTTGCAAGAATACTACTGACAATATTTCTGATAAATATTATTTGTAACTGTGTAGTGGAGATTGATTTTCTTACGTTTATTCCTTATAGCTATATTATTATTATTACTAGATTATTTGTATAAGCAAAGACACGAAGTTGTAATAACTTTAAAAGGGAAAGGTGCGAATAATACAATATTCAAACTCAAACTGAAACTATATTTCTATATAAAAATGTGCCGCAAACATATAACGCAAAAACACATAAAAATGTAACCAAGAAATACCCGATGCAAATGTACTATATATACAGTGTTCTAAAAGTAATGAATACAATTTATTACAGAAGTATAACACAGAATATTGCATTTTCTAGTGCATTAGTAACGCATTCATGACTGATCACAAAACATGTGACAATGATTGCTAAATATCGAGAAAACGCACAAATTAGAAATTATTGCTAATTATTACACTTGTACTTACATGGAACGTGAACTAAAAATGAAGAGCAGCAAATTTCGACACAATGATATACGAAATGTACAAAATCAGTAAAAAGTAAAACGCAATTAAAATTGATAGCTTGAAATGATGAGTTCAATAATGCACACATTAAATATCGCCTGTCGCTGCACCTGCCCTCCGCTACATGCACATATTCGTTCGAAAATATTCGATAGGGGCGCCACAAATATTTTATAAATATCCTTGTCATTTTTTTCTCGAATCTGGGAAGGAATTTGCGTAAAATATTTTGGACTTAAGTTTAATAAAATAATATCTTTCCATTTTTCATCTTCTTCTCTCAAGTAAATATAGAAAAGTATAGAAAGAAACTGGAAAAATATCTTACTAAACATGGATCAGATGATGATCACAAGATATTTACTTCGTTCAAATCTTTTACAATTCTTGAATGTAACAATCACTTACATACTGTTTTTTAATGTAGAGTATACAGGGTGAGTTTTTTCCGATGTTTAGCATGGGGATCTTGGAAACTACAACAGATACAGATTCGGTTAAATGGGGAAAGAATTGCAGTTTTACTAGCTCTATTTAATTAGCTTTTTGTTTTTTGGAAAAAGTGCATGGCTTACTAGATATTTCGCGGAAATGATTTTTTTGTTATTTCGTTCGGTGCCTGTGGTTCTGTTATTATTCACTTCAGAAGAAATGTGCAAAGGAAAAAGTTGTAGGAAACTAAATGTTTAATAATACAGCTTAGCCTATTTCTTTCTTTTAATTATATTTTTTGAGTTATGACACAAACAATGTTTTTTCTAATGCAAACGATAGTAGGCCATGACTCTATAAAAATGTTTTTTCTCAAAGATTCTAATGATGTGCTACTTGATATAGTTATTTTTATAAATAAATAAATTATTGCCAATTTTCATTTAAATTGACGAACTGTCACAGTTAGTAAGCTATGGAAATATGTATTTCCTAGATGCACTTCACGCTAATTAAAAAACTTGAAATTAGTTATCACAAGTTTCATTTTTATTTCGAAATTACAAACATAATTATTTTTGTGTCTTTATTCCATTGAGTTACAAATAAAAATAATTTATGGGAAAGTAATAAATATAGAATGTCAAACCATAAATAACAATAGTTAAAGGAAATTATGATATAAAAAAACTATTAAACTATACAAAAGAACGTATTTAAAGTTTTGAAGACTAAAGATGTTCAAAATGACCACCATTATGGTTAATGCACAAGTTACATCTTTTTAAAGCCGATTTTGTTGCTGTTCTAACGGAACGTCCATCAATATTAGCAAAAGCTTCTAGTACAGCTTCTCTAAGGTCATCTACAGTGTTATACGACTTTTGATAGACCCTACCTTTTACCATTCCCCATAAATAAAAATCTAAAACAGACAGATCGGGAGATCGAGGTGGCCATTTAACAAGCGCGTTTCTTTTTATCCATGAGTTCGGGAATATTTCATTTAAATGATTTCGTACCGATCGTTGATTATGTGGTGGTGCTCCATCATGTTGAAACCATTCGAGCATACCACGTGTTTGTAATGGTAATTCATCTAACATATCATCGAAATCATTTTGCAGAAAGCGAAGATAACGATCTCCAGTTAGAGTACCACGAAATATGTATGGGCCAAGAATTATCGAGCCAATGACGCCGCACTAAACATTAAATCCAAACTTAACTTCAGGTCTCCTCTGTTCAACATGATGCGGATTTTTTTTGCATCCATAAATGTTCATTATGTCTACATATTAAACATGCCGCAGTTAGTAAATCGTGTTTCATCCGTCCACAAGATTTAAAGTCTAAACGGTCGGTCAGTTTCACACATGTTAGTAAACCGAGTAGAAAATTCAAACCTCCTATTGTAATCATCAGGGTGTAGTGTTCGTGCAACAGCTAATTTATAGGCATGAAGACGATACTTTTTCAGTACTCGTAGAACAGTACTCGTACAACAGTACGTTGTGACTTGCCCGCTGCCATTGCAATATCTCGAGTTGAAATCGATGGATTTTGCATTACACCTGCCAATACGTTTACCTCTGCCTCTTCTGTAATGTCTCTTGTAGCCCTATTTGCATTACAAAATGAACCATACTCTCCCCGAAATTATCGTACAGCCTCTTAAAGGTAGGTAGAGAAGACTGGCTACGATAAAAATACCGTTCGAAATAGTATTGTGCAGCTTGTACGACATTTTTACGGCACAAAATGTAACACTCAGTCATATCGCGCTTTTCTTGGTTAGAAAAATTCATATTGTTAATTTACGAAACTTCAAGTTCAACATTAATTAGACACAAAACGATTTATACCTCTCATTAATTGACATTTGTGTCTCCCAAATATTTCCATAGCTTACTAATTGTGACAATTAGTCAATTAAAATGAAAAATGACCATAACTTATTTATTTGTAAAACTGTATTATTCAACATAAAATTTCCTACAACTTTTTCCTTTACGCATTTCTTCTGAAGTGAATAATAACAGAACCACAGGTACCGAACGAAATAACAAAAAAATTATTTCCGCGAAATATCTGGTAAGCCATGCACTTTTTCCAAAAAACAAAATGCCAATTAAATAGAGCTAGTAAAACTGCAATTCTTTACCCATTTAACCGAATCTGTATCTGTTGTAGTTTCCGAGATTACCACGCTAAACATCGGAAAAAACTCACTCTGTATATTCTTTTATGAATTTCAGATTATTCACCATACGAAATGCCACATCAAATATTAAAGTTTATTGAATTCCGTGTATGTTTATTCCACGATTTACATTGGAATACTTCAATGATTCTTTTACAATTGCTACAAATTCAGAATGCACACTACCTTTGACTGAGCTTTGAACGGGCCGCATGCATCCTATCAGTATCCTATAACTATATTTATTTAAGTAAATATAAGTATCATTGTAATAGATTGTAGCTTAAAATGAATACTAAACAAGGTAGCTTTTGTGTCGCCCAAAAAAGCATTCTATACAAATGTAAACATTATAAGGGGGACATTTGTAATGAGTTTGCTTGCTTTTCTTTTGAACAATAACTGGTCCCTGAACTTCCTAAACTTCTTGCAACAACTAGTGCAGCGACTTTTTTGCTTGTTAGTTCGAGAAAATGATTTAGTTCGATGTTGTTAGGCACAATTTCGATAATTTTGTTCACTTGTACTCAGGTTACAGTAATTTGTTCTTTGAACAATGTGATAGAGATCTTACTGTTAGCAACTGCCTTAAAAAGTACATATATACGCGTTAACTACACCAGTTCCAGTTAACAGTCCTACCGCCAGCGTCCTGTACCATTTCACTCCTTTTCTTAGATATGGTGCATACGCCTTTAATTCATTTGATAGATCTATAAATTATTTCATTTTGTAGTAATTAACGACTACCTCTAGTTTCTCAACATCTACATCACGTCTTGTTACCTTCACTGTACAGTAGTTGGCCAATGAATTAGAAACTCTAGAAAGACTTAATAATTCAATCCAAGTAAGAAAAAGTAATTCTATTATTTTTAAGATTTTATTAAGATAATGTGCACTATTATTAGCTCGCACATTACACTAAATTTATCAATATCTGGGGTTTCCATCCTTGACTTTTAATATTTCTAGTACTCTAGTACTCGCTGAGGCATACGTTCAATACAATTATTAATTGTATTTTTCATTGCGGATCATTAAGCCATAGGTATATTCGCAATTCTTTCTTGAGAATTGCTAAATTTGGGATGTTTAATTGCTTCACATTGACTTTTAACAGTGCGCAACCATTCTCGATCAAATTAACTCTTGTTGTAAATGCCGCACAGAAACCTGAGGACGTTCTTCTACCAATTGCCTAACGGTTTCAGTATTCTATTCGTTTCTAATGTGTCTAACTTTTTTGCGATCCACAAAACGGCAAATAGCTGTGCAAAAAGATGGTAGAGTACACGCATATCTGAAAATTCTTGCAAAAAATCTTAATATGCATCCCTCACAGAATAAACACACTCACCATTAATTTACTGCCATTTCTAAAATAAATCTCAACCAGATACCGTTTCAGATGTTCAGTAAATATAAAGCCATTATTAGATAACACAAAGGCAATAAGGCAGAGGCATTTTGAATTTGTCAATTTGACGTTTGATTGTGGATCACACTTTGGAGGTTAGTATAAATTCTCCAAGCTCAGTTGCGTCCAGTCATCGTCCAGTGTAAAAACTGTAATGGCTGGTACGTCAGAATCACACAAATTAAGTCGAATAAAAAGTACAGAAGTAACATTCATAATTAAACTACTAGCACTGCTCTGAGCTGTCATTGCAGTGAGATGATTCAGAAGTTTTGTTATGTTTTGATAGTGTGAAAATTTAGAATAGTGGAGCCAACAACTTTAAATGATGTTACAGTAGCAAATTTGAGAATTCAGTAAATGACTGTAGGGATACTGCACTGATTTGTTAACCTGAATTCGAGTTAATTTTTGTGTTGTACAATGTATGTATATGTAAAATGATTTAAGTTATGCTAGATGCGTTTTATGTCTTGTATTTTGCCAACTGGTGTAATGACGATTTTTGCAATTATTAAATTATTTTTCCTGACAACGCTGCTGTTGCTATGGAATTGGATGATTGACTGTTGAAATGTGGTTGGACGATTATTTTTTCTACTTACTTTCTACTTCGCGACTATTTTATCTATTTTTCCATCTACCGAAACATCTAAGTTTTGTTTTGTACTTATCCCAAATGGTGATATCTTTAATTAAATACAGATTACCTAAAAACATGTATACAGGTACCGGCGGGCTCCTATTGTCACCCGACATTGCACGAACAAGCGCGGCAAGTAATTGGGAGATAGGCGCGTAGATGTGCGGCTGTTCCAAACATCGGGTGAATAATAAAGATTATGCTGTACAGCTCTGGCACGGACTCGGGTCGAAAGAGCTACCTAACTAATTAAATTTGCGTTCAGAAACACATGGTAATGTACCGAGCTCTGTGAAGGTGCATTACATCCGAATGAAATCCCTGACTGAATTAATACGATAAAGGTGAGGCTGTCTATGAGAGATCTTAAGCTAATATCCAACTAATTAATGCTATCAGTTGTTTTAGCAACAACACATTACACCTTGTACGCTGAAAGGTTGTCAAAATACTGCATCTTTTATAAATTCCTCGTTTACAGACCACATTAGTTAGTCTCGGTAGACTACAACTTTGGTCTGAAGACGAACAGTGTTACCGCACAATATACAGGTACCGGCGCGCTCCTATTGCCACCCGACATTGCACGAACAACCGCGGCAAGTAATTGGGAGTAATTGGCGCGTACGATGTGCGGGTGTTCCTTTATCAGCCACTTCATCATCATATGGATCTTGGACCGATATTTAACGTTTGCAAGTATGATAAATAATGTGTTATAGTTAGTTACAGTTAGTTATAATGAATAGATACTGCAGACTGCTCACAGTATATCGCGACAGTCACCCAGTAACTTCACGAGTTCGTGCAATATCGGAAATCGGGTGACCATAGAAGGCTGCCGGAACCGGTATACCACATGCTATTAGTAATAACTTAAGACATGAGGTTCTCGTGTAGTTGTATGTTCTTCATTAATAGTTTTTGTAGAGTCCTCTTTAAAGGAGTAATTAATGAAAAGTTTGTAGTCACTTGTAGAGGAAATAGTCAAAGATAGCTTAAAAGTCATTCATAATTCTTAACAAGGATCTAGTTGTTGCATTACGTACGCTATATAATTTGTTATGATGGATAAAGTACTATTATTATTCATGTCAGACAATTTATGTTTGAGCATGCTTTCTTAAAGGATCCACTCCCAAGGGATAGATTCTACTACGTACAACGCATACAGTTTCGATCAGACAATAATTGGATTCGCAGATGGCAATATTCACCAGATATACATATAGCAATGAGATGACTAGGAAGAATATGAAAACAAGCCTGAGAAAAAACTAAAAAAAATACATAGACATAGTAATTATAAATTTGTAAATCGATTTATTATAATTGATACCTAGTATATAAACATTGCAAAATTGGTTCGTTAGAGTGACATTCAATTATATATCTTAATTTCATATTCAAAACAAGGTCTCCCTCAACATAAAAATAAAAGATAAAATATCTCATCATATTCGTAGAGTACAAATTATTCATAAATTGACAGCAGATAGGACAAGACTGACAGAAGCATACATATGGTACAACGGGTCCTGTGTGGCTATTTTTAAAAATACATTAATTGACAAGTTTATTCATCCGTTTCCTGATACCTACATTCTCACTAATTTGGAGAGACTGTGCAATCAGATCTATTATTAGATTTGTTTCTGCACGAAAGCTCTAACATCAAAGACCACCAAATCATTACTGATGATGGTCTTTAATCGTTTTTAATACTGAAATTTTGGTAAAAAACTGCAGATAGACATCGTCTGATATATTGCGTTCTTTTAGTCACCATTTTCATTTGCCGCTAAACACCTATACACGAGTTAAGAGACAACACTGTACATTGTCCCATTGTTTCTTAAACTGCCAATTTATTCAACAATTCACTAAACTAAATTGAATAATTTAAGACATATCATTACAGTTACAAATTACATTCATCTGGATCCAGGACACTATTAGTGATATATAACATAATATTTCTTTAGTCAGCTTGATAAAGGAAGAAAATATATGTAAAGCATTCTATAAAATAGCGAACAATTGCTTTCCAACTTTTCAAAGAATCATCAATAACATATGCCTGTGATGTGTAGATATCAGAGGATCATACTTAACTGATAGGACGAAACAATTACTATAGATAGGAGAAAATAGGAAAATACAAACTGTAAACATCGTAAATATTTACTTATTGTTAGATTTTTTTTCAAGATTAGATTAATGAATATGTTGTAGTCGTTAGAAAATAATTAATATATTGCATTTAATATACTTTTACACATTTTATGAAAAGGTACGGTTAAATGTGAGTCGACAATAAAAGTAATCAATAAAGGTAGATTTGCCGCTAGCATGTTGTGTCTTTGTTTTCGGAACTAAAACTCGAATATCCTGATGTCATTTCCTTGCTAGAGCTTTCTTAGTACAATAGTACAGTACCATTTACGGACCGAATGCAGGGTGTGGTATTTGAATAATTAAGGACTCACTATGTATTTTCAGCATAGCGTGCCATATCACTTCAACGGCTTTTAAGTAAACAGAAGGTAAGAGATTTCCAAGAAATGTGTAGTGAAATACGAAAATGTCGAATATTCAAATCAATCTACTTCATCAATATAATGTAGAAAGAGCGCTTTCGCAATGTTAATGAATACTGCATTATTTAACGGGAAATACCTCCAGGGGAAAAACGTAGTAGAAACGAAAAACACGAACTGTGTTGAATGCAATTTAAGAATCTAAAATCTCTACGTAAGATCAAAAGTAATGCGGAACAGAAATAAATTCAATTGTAAACTCATTGCATTGTATATTAAAATGCAATGATGGGTTGTTATTTATTGCTAGTACTGTAAGTTCTAAATTCAAATCGCTGAACTGCATCTTTTGCTGCTGAAGTAGAACACTAATTCACTATCACCCACAGGACACCAAACACTTTGGTGTTCTGTTGGTGATAGTGACTTAGTATTCTATGTATATAACAATTCCGTTTATACTTTTTTTCAGCTATGCTAGATGGCATTTCACGCGATTATTACTTATTTTCAAATATCTTGGTACCACATACAAATTTTCTAATACATAATACCGGGTGATTAGTTAAAATATGTCGTTTGACGTAAAATGGTATACATTATATATATTAGTTAGCACAATAGTAGAGAGGTCTGGTTGGATACAAGTAAAATTTTTAGTGTAAAATATGCTCAAGCTATCCATTTCTCAATAATTGCTTAGCTCTAAGTCAGAAGTTTTAAAACTTAATTCACACTTACAAGTAGAAATTTAGTAATGTGTCGTTAATTGCAAAATATGTCTACAATATCATGAATGATACATATAAGTAAAAGCAACACAACGTTGCTATTAACGTTGTTATTAAAATTTATTCCAAAGAATCAAAATAAAGTATAAAAGTGGCAAAAATATGACACAAATACTGAACATTTTTAACAACATAAACAAGTTGTGACGAAAAGAATGCCCATCATCACACATTTTCTCAAGGCGCGGAATAATGTTACTTGTGTAGTGATCTTTGGTTTTATTGTAAGTACAGTTGAAAATTTTCTAAACACCTCAATCTCCTTCATAAATTTCAAAATGTGCATGAGCATTGGCATGCAGAAACACAGTGGGAAGTTCTGGACGCAGCCCAAATACACGAGAATATTGTACCGCCTAAAAACTATTGTGAATTGCAGAAGAGCTAAATGTATGTTAACCACCATCGATTTTTGAAAAAAACGCATTACATAGCCTACATTTTATGTAGTTTACCACGTCTGTGATACATTTTAGTACCGAATTAAATTGAGAGTATGGCCACTTTTATGCAAGCGCGTCTCTATCCTATGAGTAACTAGATAGGTTGCTTCATCTAAAATATGTTGCGAATTTGATATAAATAACCGCATGCAATTTTCAAATATAAATATTGAGTTATGAAGCTGCAATAAATTAAATCTAACACCGTAATCAATAACTGAAACAAAAAATAATCGGTGTATTTGCAGTATAGCTTCAGTACCTACTTGTTTGTTGAGAAGATCCTTTGCTGGATTGTAACAATGGGCTGGGTCAAGTTCTCACCAAAAAAATGTTTTCGAATAATGAAATATGATAGCAACGGGAAGAAAAAATACTGTCAACAAGTAGTCAACGTATAAATAAAAATAATTTTTGTTACCGTTGGTAGCTTCACTCGGCTGCAGACCTAAGATTGCTTTTATTATCTCCTTTATTAATATGATGGATTCGTCAAAAAATAGTTCGACAAAGCCATCTTTAAAACTAAATTTTACATAGATTCTTCCAGCATATTAGCCAGCTGAAGAGCTGTGGGAACAATAAGGCGTTGTATATATAATTGTCTGAAGTCTTTTACGCTATATTACTCTGATAAAAAATGCGAGTGTTGATGCTACTGCTTGATACTGAGATTTCTTCAGTTAATATACTTTTTTGCTTTCAGTGTCCCACTAAAGGATAAAGCATAAATTTTTACTACAGTTTATTGCGTTAAGTCTTTGGGTGTTGCCGCGTAGAAAAGTTTTACTTTAGTTAACAAGAAGAAGAGGCTGAGAGCATCATTAGCTAATTTAGCGTATATGAACTACGCGATAGAATTACCATATTGCGGTTTTTTCTTCTTTTTATACTTCTGTTGAACCATACATAGCTAAAATTCAAACAGATATCACAAATTTGCCGTACTTCCACTTATTTGTTTTCTACTACTTATCTATGCTTGATCGCTGCCATTTAGCCACACAGAAAACAAACCTTTCTTAATAGGAACAGTTTATTTTTCCTCATACATCTCCTTTCCTCACTTAGTAATTGGATAATTGGCTGAAGTGTTGCGTGTTTGTATTAGTCGCGTTGCCTACTTAGAATCACATATTAAAGAGCTTTCCAGATTGTCACCGTAATGCTATCTTTGGCTGCGCCTAATTTGGGACCGAAAGCGCTTT
>SMLS01039663.1:0-10422 GCA_004785975.1 Popillia japonica | reverse complement strand
CTACTCAGGATCCAAACCTATCGTAAACTACTAAGCTAAGATTACAGAAGGCTGTCATCAACTCTTCTCTCTTGAATCAAGTTCTGTCTTACTAGATGTTGCCTGATAGACGCCAGGAAGTTTCATGTTATGATAATTATAGTATGAAACAAGTGGGTAGAGATACCATTGTTGGTCTAAACTTCTGTAACACTGATGGCTGATGAGGACTAAGAAAGCTGCAAAATATGCCTGTGTGACGGAAATGTATATTGCTTTGCTTACAATGTGCTAGATGTGCGTATTATATTTCATAGCTTTTTGACTAATTACCTTAACGGAACAAAAGGATTTAGTAAACGAGTCGTTAGGTAAGCGTTATTTGGTTCAAACTAAAGTGACACATACTGATGAGGATTAATAAGATAGATAAAGATATTGCTTTACCTACTATATGTTGGATGTGCGTATTGTGATACAAAAGATTTTCAACGTATTTTTTGCTTGAAATCTACAGAAGTCTGGAACAGTTTTCAAAATTTCTGATTTAGTAAAATAGTAGTAACTTCATACAGTTAAATGAGTATAGATTGAAAGAAGTTCCTGAATATCAAATTCAAAACCTAACAAACCTAACATTTGCAAAGAAAACAGATATCTTATCTTATCTCTTATTTTTTGTTAGAGTGCATAGTATTGAGGATATTCAATTTTGAAAATTAACTTCACACAGGTTGTATAACATATTATGTATGTACATACATATATGTTGTCTATATGTTTCCAAAGTTTAATAATTTTTTGTATACCCGGCTCCAAAACGGCTCCCTTGTTTGTCACAATATAGTTATTTTCCAGAACACACTTATCTATAATGATTTATACGATCATCGAAGCAATAATATTAGGATTCACATGAAGCGTGAAATTGTTTAGTATATTACGTTCAATATAAGGGCGTAACGGTTCCGTGCGCCTTACTATGTATGTTATTAGTTTATTAAATAACGCGAACAATAATCACCATCACTCGAGCATAATAAATTTGCAAAGAGACAAGTTCACGGAATTTACTGGCGAATACAACATACGATAATATCTTGTATACGTTCCGAACAAAATTAGATTAAGACATAACTAATAAAACCGTGCACACATATTTCATCGCTTATTTCGCTCACGAACTAACCTAATATATTCGGCGGACGATTAGGTCTTCGTAGAAATGTATTTTCGCTGAGCTCCCCACGAGAATTAGCGATTATAGGAAAAGAGCCAAGAGTTCTAGCGATTATCGCGACCGCCACTGCAGCTACAATAATTCTGCAAGCTCTCACTAGATACACTGTTCATACATAACTTAGATTGCACTGGTGTAAGAATTAAATTACGCGGAGAATAACTTAAGTGGTGTTTGAGAACGGTGTTAGAGAATTTAGTAATTAGTGTAGTGGTTTTGTGTCGACGCTACTCAGATTACTAGTAATGTATACAGGTGTATGTATTTTAGGGTTGCTAATTACTCGGAAAGCATCTCGTATTCTGGTAGTGTACATTTTCATCACGAGAATTCGAATTGTCTGATTCGTGTGCATCACATAACTTACCTGCTATTGTCTTTCTTGCATATCTATTCTTCTTCAATGCATCAGCATCTATTAGATGTGTTTTGCAGAATATGGAAAAGATATAATTTTAGATAAAATTTGGTACAAGTTATATTTTGTTTATGATTGGATTATGCAGAACAACTTACAGAGTTTCTTGGCATTTAACAGCCCTGTAACTTGGTAATAGTGACCCATAATATTTTCTTTTTCTTTTGTTTGCTGAACTATCTACATACAATCTTTAATTGTAAAATGGGTGTCAAGAGTTAGTACAAGAAAGAGCTAATTGACACTCAATAGAAATGGGCTTGTTTAGAGCCTTCCAGACTTTTAAGTATCTTCAACCTAATTAGTAGTTCTAATGAAATACACGCTACTGAAGGATGCGTCCAATTTAATATTGACAGAAGCTACGAAAAACAAGAGATGCTCATAATATCTGCAACCATCAGAAAACTAAATGGGTTAGGTAACAGCACCCAGGTAACTCTACTATGGGTTTCGGAGGTTTGGAGTGAAAGGAAACGGGATAACAGACAATCTCGCTAAGAAGGAAGTCAGTATACCTTTTGTGAGGTTACAACCTTTTCGCGGTATAAGTACCAGCGTAATACTGGAGAAGTTCAAAAGTGAAGTAGAGCAAATACTGGGAGAATCTCCAGGGAATGAAGCAAGCCGAGACTCCTCTAGAAACATATAACCAAAAGAGATCATCAACATCAGCAAAACATTCATCAACCTCAGCAAAACCAGGTTTCGTAATTCACAGGGATTGTTTCAGGCCACTGTAAACTGATTGGGCATTTAAATAGATTTGGAATATCGAAGAAAGCCGATTGTAAATTTTGCGGGAAACAGAATGAAATATCTATCCATCTACTTTCAAGCTGCTCAGCACTGTGCTAGTCAAGGGCCTTGCACATAGGAGCACATGAAATTGAAGAGGAAAACTTCCGACATCCTGCACTTTTTAAAAGGGTATCGGACTAATCGGTCAGCTGTAAATACAGAGAAAATAGGGAACATAGTAGCTCTTGTAGGTCGCAGTAATTTTAATTCATAAGAGATCTTTTCTTAGGAAAACGACTTGTAGATTCTTGTTCGCTTCAATTCCCTTTGTAGCACCTGTTTGAGCTGACCGTTTTTCAATATCAACGACTCCTCCTACGTCGAATACCTATTGCAAATTTGGCTGAGTCCTACTTTCTTCGATTCTAAATAAGAATACGACTCCCGATAAAGTTAAATTTAGTTTGTTCATTCGATTGGATATTTAGTGGAGAAACTCTACAGCACGTGGATTTCGCAAGGACAATTTTTAGGAAAGGGTTTATTTTTATAATGCGGCCGTGTAACGTCAATGATTGCTTGGAAAACAAATTCGTGTAAATAAATTTTAAAGCTTAGCAACCAAGTTAACACTATGTGATCGGTTCTTAATAAAACTTTCTGCCAGAGGCATGCTTGTGGATGAGCTGGATTGACTTAACCATCGTTAATAATACTCTCTTTGTTACACAATAGTTCTGTTCTGGCTTTCATAGCACTTTGTTCAAATAGGCAATAATTTCTTTATCTCGGTCTCGTATTTGTGATAAAACTCCGATGTCTACGATAAACTCTCTCTCTGCTGATCAAAACTGCTGCAAAAAAATTAATGTTTGCTGCAGTTCCTCAAAGGCATGTCAATAATTCGTGTTCTAAACAAAATTTGCAAAGGCGGGTAACGCTTCCAACTGGGTGCTTCCAACAGCTTTTGATGTTGCCCAATTCATACGCCTTTGCATTTTTCCTAGAACTGCCAACAGTACATTACTGAAGTAATTTACTTGTCTCTAAAACTACTTTGCATTTGCAATTGTATTTCTTTCTTCTTGATTTTGTCTAGAAGTTGGTACATTGCTTCCAAGTGTCCTAAGTGATTTTCCAACCACTTTGCAAGACGTTTATCTTACAGCAAGCAAATTTCCTACGACGATTCTCTCAAGATATTCTCCTGTACAACGTGCATTCCATTATAGAAAGGGCATAACAATGTACTACCAAAGACGATTCGAATTGTAAATATGGTCCTCTCTTAGTCAAATAACTCTAAATCTTCTTGCCAGTAATCGTTTTTAAGGTCCACCATTGAGAACATCTTACAATTTACTGAATTATAGGCAATTCCAGCTAAACAAGCTGGCTAACAATCTGGTAGACTACAAAGAATCTGGCAGTGTCAGCTTTCTGAAACTGTCTGTTGACTTTCGTTTTACAACATTAGTTAACATTTCTGTTTAAGTGCTTCAAAGCAGCACCTACCATCAAATTACGAAACCTCGTTATTTTCTTCCATGACTTTCCAGAGCCGTTCACTAGTTCTATCTTGATGTTTGGATCTTATTTGAGCTTTTCCTTGAGTTCTATCACCTTTCTAAATTTGTTCTAAATTATTGCAATAGTTGATATTGCAGAATTAATCACATCGATTACTAATGATGATATATATATATATGTATATAATTATTAAAGAATTACATTTTAAGAATCAGATTGAAGAATCAGAGTCAGATTAATAAGATTTGCTGCAAACACTTTTTAATATTATTAAACCTACGTACGCCATTGTAGCAAAAGGAACTGTAATAATATGAGAATTTCTTGGAGAGAATCAAGTAGAGATCAAGCATGCGAATCAAACCATAACCAGTGCGCGCACGTATTTCAAATGTGTGGGTTTCGAATAAGCACCGAAGAAAATTTCCACTAAATATTTCATCCGTTCACCATATTTTCGTAATGAGAAAATTCGAAAATGCTTTATCTTTCCCTGTGTGCCTGGAGGCAATTGGGTTTTTGTTTTCGTCGTTATTGCCTCTAAGAAATTATTATATCCTTTTGTTGCACGCTGCCATTATATTTTATAATTAGGTTTGTTTATGGCTGTAGGAGGTAATACCTTTTTAAACGGAATAATAAATTTCTTATAGGCTGCGGTGTACCTCCTCAAGACGAGAATAAAATTAGAATCCTCTTCTGTAATAATATCAGCTGTTAATAATGAAAATTTGTGCAATCTATATCTTGAAATTTCCTTATCTTTAATGTCTAATTATATAATGTAATGTATACTAACGAATACGTGGAATTTAAAAGCTAACGGATGTCTGACTAAAATGTGTTTAAGATAATGATTATATTTATTTTATTTTGATTAGGGTTGGAAGAAAATAAACATATTCTCCGATCTATAGTATCTATATACGTTTCTAAGAATACTAATTACTTAAGAACACAGAACACTATGCGCTCTTTAAATTTTATCGTAACAATTGAAAAGAATTCTTTCAAAATAAGACAACTGTTTATAAAAAGAGTATTTAACTGAAACAATTACTCCTAATATTTTATGACCCCACCACCAACCCGAATAATATCTTGATGCTAAAAGATTACAACATAATACAGGTGAAAGCTTTTCTTATTCTTCGAAGATCCGTTGCCGTAGAACTTCTTTCGACACACAGTGATGTTTGGCCAACTTTTTTCGTAAGATCTAGTATAGATCCTCTCTGATGACACGGCTGGGGACACATTTAAAGATCTGCAGTAGCTGATTACTTACATCAAGATGGTGACTATATATTATGACAATGTTAAAACCTTTGCTACAACGACACACTATCAACAATTAATGCAAGAGTCTTTGGAAATAATAAAGAAGCCAATAAAAATGCTTAAATTGAGATGATTTTTAGCAAATGATGTTGTCTTCTGCTCTTCGTTATCTATTCTATCTCCTCTTCGCTTCATATCCCTTACAGTTCGATCGATCTATCTCGATACTGTTGCTTATTTGGTATCAATATTTTTCATTGTATTAATTTCCGATGATTTGTTTTTTTCTTGTTGTGTGAGGACTCTAATTTTGTCGTAAGTAATGCACTGGCCTTTGTTTTGATGTTGTTTGTGTTCGGTTATTGGAAATTCTTCAGTATATAACTACATTGGGTTATTTATTTCTTTATCGTATGCCTATACACATCATTAAAGTATGCACACAAGTTCACACATTTACCTCCAATAATCCACACAAATTAGTACAAAGAACAGTACAAAAAGGATATAGGAAAAGTCACAATACATGATATAATAATAATAATAATATATATGACAATCAACACACAAATGAAACAGGTACCGCATGAGACGAAACTTATTTCTATACGTGCTTACTATAAAGGGATCTAAGACTCTTGTATATTGTTAATTCTAAAGTACATTACAATCTAAGTATTCCTGTACACTATAGAAGCAATGCATCATTAGCATATTTTTGACGGATTTTTTAAAAAGTTTTTCAGTTGTCACATTCTTAATACATTGAGGCAATTTATTGAACAATTTTAGACCAATTACTAAAGGATTGCGTTCAGTTATTGCTAGATTTAGTATAGGCGTTAATAGTTCGTGTCTGCCTCGAGTGTAGTATGAGTGAAAATCGTTGTTTCTGGGCAGCAGATGTATATTCTGATAGATTATAAATAAAGTCTCAGCAATATATAGACACGGTAATGGTACTATATTTAACCTTTTAAACCAAGCTCTACAGGATTCCGGTGTTCGTAAACCTATTATGTTACGTACTGCTAGTTTTTGCATCTTAAATACTCGTTGCATATTTGGCGAAGTGCCCCAAAAAATTAGTCCGTATCTAATTCTTGATTCGAAAGTTGAAAAATAGTAGCACAACAGGACTTCCTTTTGGACCAGGTGTCGGAGTCTAAACAGGGCATAACAAGTACTTGCCAGCCTCTGACATAGCTTATCAGTATGATTGTACCATGTCAAACCACTATCAACATGGAGTCCTAAGAATTTCGTAGACATTACTTGCTGTATTCACTTGTTTGACACTTTGAGTAATAAAGACGTATCTATTGTCCTTGGTTGCGCACAAAAGTGAACAAAAACTGTCTTGTCTTTATTTAAGACTAATCGAGTTTGGTGGAACCAATTGGAAAACTTGTTTAGCATGCATTGGGCGACTCTTTGTACCTCTAAAATGTCATGATCTGCGCAATGTTCACCACGGGAGTGCTGCCAAGTCTTCTGCTGCCAATTGTTTGATGAGCTCTATATGAACTACTGCACGTTTTGAAGAGAGATGTCTCCTTATATGCGTCTATATGTACTTATGTAGGTGAAAGTACTTTGAAACCTACGTTCAAGTAGTATTGGAAAATAATTTCTCATATTTGGGCAATTTCACAAGCAGTCGTGGAAGAAGTAAGCAAAGCCAGAAAATACAACTTATTTCTATTAAACGCAAACATCACAAAAAATACAACCAATAATTAATTTAAGTAACAAAATGATTAGACCATAAAACACATGCATATATCTTATACGTCCTACCTTTAATTTGCCGAGTAATGATTAGCGTCAACATTTACTTCCGTTTTCGGCGTACTTCCGAACAAGCTGTCAGCAAATGAGAATAGTATATATAAGGGGCGGCCGTTAAGAAGCGTGCAGTAAGATAATTTATGCACGCGACTTTCCCTAATTACCACTGACTAGCCGTGGCGGCGCGGAAAATGACGAAGCGGACCGGAATGCAACGAACAGAATAGCTCGTGTAATAAAACAATTTTCGTCGCGTTTCCGTCGTTAAGTTAGGCCACGGACGCTGAAAGTTCGACTCAGTGCGGCACTATTACGTTGTTTGTAGCTTGTCTGCGGGCTGGAAATGCTGAAATGAAGTGCGAATACACAGGAGACGGGATTGTTGCGAAAGGAGTTCTTGTAATTTGTGTGGATGACAAGAATTTTGGTGGTGGCGTATATGAATATTGAGTGATATTAATATGTAATAGAAACAATTCTTTTTCTGTTCTACGGTTCTTTTTTGCTTCCTGGTTTTGTAATTTGTATAACTATTGTTGTGTTGGTTTCTATTGTAATAATTAAATACTATTATTATTATTACTACGATCTCCTTATTATTATTAAATTAAAATTAAAAACTATTAAATTGATTGAAATAATTAAATTAATTAATAATTAATTAAAAAAAAATAATTCCAGCCAACGGCGTGCGCAGGGAAAAATAAAAAAACCAGATTATAATGTAAAAACTTTATTCCTCAAAATTTATTGTAAAAACACATCACAAACATACACAATACATAATTACATTCATTTCAACAACCATAAATTTCAAGCTGGAATCACAAAAAACATCTTTAAAAGTATCAAGTTGTGAAATTCGGTATTCAACGTCTGGTAGTCCTTGGTGAAGCACAAAACAAAAGGGAGAAGAGTTGTTTAGAAGTTTAAAAAAGATGACAGAAGTATACAAGTCACAACAAAACTTGTATAAAAGGAAAATCATCGCAAAAGGCGAATATTAAGTTGAAAGTGCCAGGTTAGACTCTCATCCATCCAAATTATAAAGTGTACAGAAAAAAGGAAACCGGCGTGGCGAGAATTTGAAAATACGCAACAACAAACGGAACAGCAAGGAAACAAACGGACAGCAGAGGACATTACTGACACACAACACTATATTATTTTAATTTGAAAAATCCCAAATCATTATTAGTCTCACTCTTCGCTAAGCTAAACATATTGCGTGTATTTGTTAAATAAAAATGTTATTACTTAAGTTTTGCAGAATAAATTTCACATAGTAAAGCAAAATATGTACATACATGGGAATAAATCAATTTTCTTTAATAGTCTGAAAAATCTATTAGAAGAGCCGCGAAGAATTAGCAATAACAATTGAACCAAGTTACGTCAGAATTACAGTTGAAGTTAAGAAGCAGCAGAGCTAAAGGAGGTAATAAAGCCGCAGAGGAGATAATTAAATAATTAATTTACTTTTAGCTTTATAAATCTACTCTTAGTCGTTTTTGTTAAGTGTGGGTACTTGCTTAACATTATGCAATTCTATTAGCAGAGGAAGGTTTTCTTGACGACAATTTTTCGTTTTCAAATTCGATCGTAAATGGCTGATAGTGGAATGATAAATTAAACACCTCTTCCTTTGTTGTTATGTGGGGAAATCTTTCTTGCATCTTATTGTTGGTATTTTTTGTAGTCTTTGTTCCTGCGTTGTCTGAACTTCAGAGGAAACCATCCGTTTAGTCATATCTGTTCCATGAAAATGGATTCTACAGACATAGACTGGTGAGTAATATTAGGAAAATTGGCTAATACCCTTACTAGCTGTATTCCTCTTTTACTCATGGAATTTTATATGGTCGAGTTTTGATTGGAAACTGGAATAGTTCCAGTGTTCCAATTAAATCTTCAACAATGTTAGTGATTTTGCCAGCACTTTGCTTCACTATATTGATACCGGTTCTCTCTTTCTTCCTTTGCAATTGATCATTTTGCCAAATCAAAATTGCCAAAGTCGTTTGCTTCGAAAGGTTTCGCTGCACATATGTATTATGCAATTTTCCGTTGTATTTTTCTGTCACTATTTGTAAATTTTCTATTCATCATAGCGACATAAAGATTGTACGGTACAGCAGGTTAATGTTGGACGAGTTAAATGACAACCAGTTTCATCTACAACGCGGTTTTGCTCTGCCAAGATTAAAACGTCGTGTCTTTCCTGAACTGCAATCTAGAGCCCTAGATATATAGGCTTTTTCTTTGCCGTACGGTGGGCCAATGTTGACAGTCTGTGGTAGCCATGTTGCTTTTGACGGCTTTGTAATATCTCTTGTTAATTATTCAGTCATTGATGGCAAGCCACCTCACAGTGGCAAGTTACACGATTGAGCAGCACCTCTAAAGTTGTAACGAACTCCGTTCGCGGCAAGAGAAACAATTTTTCGTTAGAAGATATTTTCATTTGTTTTGATTAAATTTTTATTTAATTTAAAATTGTTTTCTTGCACTTGTAAATATATAAGTTTTGAACTAACCTGTATGTGTCCAGTTTTGATATGCTATGTATATTTTAACGATGTTTTTGCTCGTGATGTCATGCCACAAAAACGTACTGGCCAGGATATATAAAGGCCGCGTTTTGATATTAAAATACACTTGTTTTCCAGCTCTCTTCCCTTCCCTACCTGACTGCCGCAGCCGATTGAGTTGGCCAGCAAATCCTGACCGTTGGGTGAGCCGAAGCCTTGTTGGCCCCAAATGTTCTGTGGTACGTGTCGAGTTTTCGTTGGCCACTGCAGAACCATCCAGATCCTGACAGTTGGGTGAGCCGAAGCTTTGTTGGCCCCAAAGTGTTCTGTGGTATGTGTCGAGTTTCCGTTGGCCACTGCAGAACCATCCAGACCCCAGACCTTATTATCAAAATAAGTATTCGCTAATCCAAACATTACGCGTATTGCGTCCTTTTTACCGCAGACTTTGGTGGTGGCTTTTCAAGATCGACTGTCGTTATTCAATGTGTGGACGCCAAATACGAGATGAGTGGTACGGTAAACAATCAGCCAACACCCACACGTTAAATGAGAACCAGATCGGCCGCGAACATTGCTAGTGTCCATGAAAATGCGTTTGAGAAACCAAGGCAGTCAATTCCTCGCCGTGCACATGAACGCCTTTGGTAGACCTCAATTTGGCGAACTTTGCATCAGGATTTGGGCCTGCATCTCTACAAGGTCCAATTGATCCAGAAGCACAAAAGGAATGACCACAGATAACGCCGTTTATTTGCTAACTGAGCTTCAAAGCGAGGAAGAGAACCCTAATTTTGCGCGCATTTTTGGAGGAATGGCTACGTTAACAACCCAAATTACCGTGTATGGGATGGCAGTGCGTCCACAAGTTACTGCTTGGTGGGGATTTTGGGCTGGTGGTGTCATTGGTC
>SMLS01039645.1:0-29578 GCA_004785975.1 Popillia japonica | reverse complement strand
CTTATTCATGTCAGCAGTGTAAAATTAAAATAATAATAAAAAAAAAATTAAATTAAATTAAATTAACTTTTATATTAATTAATTACTAACTAATTAGTTAAAAAAAAAAAAAGACTCCAGCCAACGGCGTGCACGGGGTAAAATTAAAAAATCCAGATTATAATGTGAAAAAAATTTATTCCTCAAAATTTATTGTAAAAACACATCACAAACACATATAACACATAATTACATTCATTTCGGCACAACAAACATGAAAGTCAAGCTGAAATTACGAAAATCAATTTTATAAAATAGCAAGCAGTACATTTGGAAGTTCTGTGTGGTAGGCCTGGGAAAAAACAGAAAAACAATGGGGAGAGGGGAGTTGTTTACGAAGTTTTTTGACGACTGACAGACAAAACAAGTCAGAAGTCACAAAAAGAGATTTTAACAATAGATACAACAATTTAAAAGCAAGTGAAAGTTTTATAAGTGCCTATTAGACCTTCAAGATCAAAATTAAACTAGTGAACGTGAAGAAAACCCGGGAGAAGAGAAGCTAGATCGAAAACGGCAGGGAGGAGTTTGTAACGCACATAGGAGGACATTGGATAAGGAAACACACACACACACACACATTCAATTACATTGGGAAATTACAGGTAAGGGTTGAGGGTGGTTTAGTTAGATAAACATTGTAAAAATTTTTTAATCATATTATAATCTGGTTCTTTTTAAACTGTTTATATATTTTTTATTTCGTGTCATTAGTGACACACACAACAATTTATATATATGTATAAAGGTTAAAGACGAGTATCAGGGTGATCGGTCTGTAGTTGAAATAAAACTCATTTATTCATAAGCTCAATATTTCGTTATAATTTTATAACTTCCTCAGGAGCATCAATGTAGAGTTAAAAAACTTTATCAATGTATGGCATCATATAATTGGTCAGCATACAGCGAGGAACACAATTCTGTTTCGTAATTTCAAAAGTATTTTCCAAAAAAATAAACATGTGTGTCAACAGTTTTTGTCTTTATTTTTTTGGAAAATATTTTTGAAATTACGAGATCGTTATCCGTCATGTTAAAAATCTGCGATAGAGTAGCCAGATGTTTTCTGAGACGCGTCGAAGTAAGAGCAAGCGGATTTTTGCATCCACTAAGATGGGCGTGTTTTTGAAGCACCTTGTAACCATATACATGTCCGTCATTCCCAAGTTCACAAAACAAATATTGATTAGAAGGAAGTACAAAATTATTCCTAAATTTAAAAAGAACTTCAATATCAGTCTGAACGTCGAGGCTAAACAGCACTGGAACACCTCTGTCCCTTTTACCTTGAATAACAATCCGCTTAAACCTTTTCAAAATAATTTTTTCGGTTGGAGTCACTGCATCGCAGAATTCTTCGTAATTGTGTAAGTTACTTGATAAATTATAAGTTGAAATGGTTACTCTTTGAAGTTCACCTGGTCTTTTACGGTTTAACAGAATTACTCTACAAATAACTGTTTCTAACAATCCCTTATAAGATTTTTCGTCATTATTATTTTTCTCCAATTCTAACTTTAATTTTTCTGCCTTGTCATTTAGATATGACTTTAATAACTCCAGGTCACTGGCTAGGGGAACTGTTGTTATTTTGTTCCACTTTTTTATGTTTGAATTTTTTGAGGCCTCTGAAGCTATGTCATATTTCCAATTGGCAGTAATCAATTGTTGCAAGATCTGTAGATTAGATTTAGCGACTTCTCCTGGAACTGTTGCATAAATTTCTTTTTTTTTTCATCGCAAAATCAAGAGCAATATCGCAGCATTGCTTTAAAGACGTTCCCGTATTTAAAGCATACATGTTGGGCGGCCATAGAATTCTTTTTCCGTGTCATAGTCGGCTACTTTTTTTGCTGCTTCTACTAAAGAATCATAATATGTAGGATCTAGCAGATCAAAAAAGTTATTTATAGATCTATCAGTTTTTTTCACTTGTATAAGTAATCTTGCTACTCACGCATTTTTCTTGAAATCACATTAATAAAACTCTGATCTCTATGAGATTTAAGGTAGCGCATACCGTAGGCACAGATCAGCACGTCTTTCTGTGCTGTCAGTGAAATTTTGTCATTTCGCATTTTGGGAAAAACTCTTGCTCTCAGTTCTGGATACATCTTTAAATCACATAATTTATTTTAGTCAAAACATTAGAATTTGTAGCACTGCTGGTGTCTGGACGTTCAATACATTTTTTCTTATGTCGCCATAATTGTCTTGGTACGTAATATCCTAAACAGTAAGGACAAGGTGTGTAATTGTCTGTATTCAAAGGAGTTTTTTTCATCGGTTTAAAACAATTTTGTCCGTCTTTCAAATAATTTCCTTTTTTTCGAAGACTAGCAATTAGTGCTCGTCTCTCAATACTTTTCGGTGGTTTTGACAAAATCCTTTGTACGTCTATTTCCGATGAATGAATTCTTTCAATATGCCTTGCAAAATTAGTTGTTAATATCTCGCAGAAGTAGCAGAAATCAGTTTTTTTGCTAGAGATATCGCTTGATGTAATAGAATTTTGATGAGTCCTTGCTGATACTGCGTCTTTATCTAAATGACTGTCCTCCTCCTCATTTGCTGATTTGTCGATATCTACATCGCCTTGAAAAGTTCTAGTATTTGTTTCATAATCGATTATTTCAATTTGTTCTCCTAATGGAATTTCGTTAGACGTATTTTCCTGAAACCCAAAGATGTATAAATTCATACAATAAAATAAACATTAGCAGAAGGTGGTGTTAGTTTCATATGAACAATTAATTTGCATTGTTTAACGGATTCAAAACTCGGAATTACTTACCTCACTCGAGTCGTTACTATTTTCTTTACTAGTGTCTACTATAAAATCTAGGTCCAGAAGTGAATCGTCCGAAGCAATTGACGGTGAGCATATCGACGTAGAAGATGAAAAAGACTTATTACCGCGGATGCTACGTACTGGTGGAAAATTATCTTCTGTTCCTTCCTGTTCAACCTGAAATAAAGTAATACATATGTACATTTTAATGACAATTTTATTTTTTGTTAAGATAGCGATATAAAAACAGCTTTTTGTAAACGTACCGCTAAAGGCTGTAAATCTGTGTAGACCTTGGCATCCAATTCCTGAAATACAAAAATAATCTAAGAATTGCAGTGCAACTTTCAGACATACATATATCTCATATCTACAAACTACAACAAAATATCGAAATAACTGATTTTAAATGGGGATATAGTATATACCCTCATCACAGTTAATTAACTGGTGCTTGTTGGTTTCAATATAAATCTAAATTGTTTCAACTTAATACTATACGAACGAATTACAGTTACCTTCGAAAGAAATTCCTCTGAAGCAAATCCTAAAGGTTCATTAGATTTTGTTCCAGAAACAAACTTTGGCCCTGTCAAATAATTTTTATTTAATTATGAAAAAAAATTAATAAAACAAAGACCGTAGCAATTACATACCAACAAATCTAAATAAATTGTTTGATCCAGAAAAAAGTACATTTAATATGATCTACGTAAAATATAACCTTATTATAAAATTTAATTGACATATCTAAATAGGTACTAAATTAAATTATAATTTAAATTTAATAAAAACTTTATAATTACTTACCTTTAAGGGCAGCCATAATTCGAT
This sequence comes from Popillia japonica, assembly GCA_004785975.1. Lineage (NCBI taxonomy): Eukaryota > Metazoa > Arthropoda > Insecta > Coleoptera > Scarabaeidae > Popillia > Popillia japonica. The sequence continues at coordinate 25,911 of SMLS01039645.1, read as the reverse complement.
AAAATAAAGATCCAATCAACAGCAGGTCTTTGACTGAGTTCAGTTCCTCGTAAATAATTTTTTGGGGAACACATCAAACCCACAAATTAATGAAGCCTAAAATCTGTTGTAGGGATAGTTTAGACCGCACAAAAAATGTCCCCGTTCTTAATGCAACTCGCGTCCCACCTACACGTCGAGCTTTCTTCCGGAATGAGATTTTGTGGTAACATCTTCACAACCAACCATCGATACTAAAATTTAAAACAATTAAAATAAGAAAAATATAACCCGAGTGCATACACATATGTATGCCTCTGGCAGCTCACCTTTCTGGAGCTCTCTCTAACCTCAATGAATTGCCACACGTTGGGCACTTGTAATTCTCTTCTGTTGGGATCAAGCCCCAACGTTGTAGATGTTGTAGCAATTCATCAATGTTTTGAGAGATCTCCATAACCTCCATGAAGGTCGTGACCTAAAAACATGGAAAATCAAATATCGTATGCAATTATATATCATATTAAACTTACTGGAGTGGTTGGAGCTGCCGAAGTTGATGCCATCTTATTGTTTTATGAAACAAATCAAAACGATCGAAGAAAACGAGGGCATACCGTTAAAACTGAACGTTAAAAGTGACCGTTAAAACAATATCGGGCAAATAATGGCGCCAAATTAAGAAAAATCGATATGCATAAGGTGCGCATGCGCAAAACTAGTGGTGAATATGGAATAATGTCCTGCAGAGGAAAGCACTTTACAAAAATGTCCGATCTAACCTGAAAATACGGTTACTTTTATTATTTTTTTCTGGCGAAAATAGACGCGTCCGTGCTAAAATTTTTGCATTTTATTTCGTTTTAGGACCCAAGAATACGTTATACCAAAAATTAAGATATCGGAGTTACGCCGCTATTCTTCAATTTAGCCAAATAGCAATCGTAAATAGCAGTTAGCAATAACAATTAGTAAAAGTATAGTAATAACAGCATATATCGCAATTTGTCATTACTTTTAATCATAATGCTGCATGAAAATAACAATCAACGCCTTTGTTAATTATCCAGTCTATATATCTATAAATAAAGTAGAGGGCCATTGAGTTTGGCAGAAGCAGAGAAGGAAAAGTTTTTAAAACTAGTACATAAAGATATCTTGTACAGTTTATACATCAGTACAAACATCAATACTAATAATAGTATTTGTATCTTTGGCGTCCAGGCGTGCAGCCAAAGATGAAATTGACTCATTCATTTAAAGCTAGTCATTGGTGGATATGTCATTTCAAAAATGTACATAGAATTGATTCTCGTAAAATAACAAAGTTTATCACACGATCCACTCATACCGATGTTGCATTTCTTCGTTATGCGTGGTGTAAGTAATTTCTTCGTTTTCAGTATTTCTACACAGATTACTATTATTGTGCTAACTATGTAGCGTATATTGTTATTTATTTTTTCTTTCTTCGGATTATCTGAGGAAGAACCGAGGTTCAGGTTCCAAACTATTCGGATAATCGAGACTAAACACGTGAAACTTATAAGTATTATTGCCATTAAAAGTGCGGGTATATGCCGGTATCAATAGAAAACGCGCACAATATTGCCTTATGTATGTACCGGGTGCGCCATTAGTGTGTCGGCGGAATTTAGCATGAAAACTACTAGAGATAGGAAAGTGAGATTTCCTGTACGTATATAGTTTTATACTACGCATTTTTTAAAATTATTTACAAATATACAGGGTGTTACAAATTTGCGCAGCCAGTTTCTACTTTTTTATATTAAATAGATTGCTATACTTTTTAGTAATTATTTTGATAGCCACCTAAAATACCTTTGCAATGATGTATGGTTATGTAGGCTTCCGGTCATTAGTTTTGGCAATATTGTAAATTTTGTAAAAATTTTTACATTTTCAGCTTTGGAGATTTAAAATGTTTATATTGTAAGCGGATGTAGTGTCGAGCGTTATTCTTTTTGTAGCAGAGTGAAGCGATGCCTGCACTTATAATAAACCTCACGTATTACAGAATATGAATACTATTTATTTAGTAACTGATTAACAACAACATTTGATACAAAATAGTCTGTGACATAGTACACAACAACTAAGTTTCCTTGGTAATCTCCTCTATCGCTTATAACACATACTTCTACTACCAACCTAACTACAACCGTCTTCGATTGCCATATCACAATACTTTTGTTATCAATTTGGGGGGCTAACACTTTATGCTGTTTCAAAGTGGTGTACCGTAAAAATTATACAGGGTGTTAAATATGTGGCGGCACATTTGCTGAAATTCAACCCTATTTTTTTCGATTTTTTTAAATGCAAACTATATTTTTAGATATTGTCAGCAAATTCCTTGTGAAATTACCTTAAAAATGGTACCAAATATGTACAACTAATTTCCAGTATTTTCGGAGATTTTTACCATTTTTATGGGAAATATTTTAATAATTTTATAAAGATTAAGCCATTTACCTCTGCTCATTTGCTCTTTTTATGTAAATTGTTTAAATTACTTAAAAAATTAAAACAACCGTACGTGATATAAAATTATTATTATTTATACCTTTAAATTTTTTAATCATAAAGTAATTAAAAATAAGCTCAAATATGTTTTCATTCTGTTCTATGGATATTCTCAACCGTCTCTGTATGGACTGCGGTAGGTTTTCAGCCATATTGTCCTCGTTCAACTGAAGAAAAACATTTCTTATACGTTGCTGCATATCTTCTGCCGTCGTAGGAGGTGTCATATAAACTATGTTCTTTATGGTAGGCCACAGAAAAAAGTCACAAGGGGCAAGATCTGGTGATTGCGCTGGCCAGTTTACTGGACTTTCTCTCCCAATCCACCTATTAGTAAACACTGTTGCAGCAGTACCGTAATGTGCAGGTGCACCATTATGTTGATACCACAATCTGTCCATGAAATTATCTGGAAGACCTTCTACTATTACTGGTAAATTATTTTGTAAGAAGTTTCTGTAAATTTCACAATTTAGCGTATTTTAAAAGAAAAAAGGGCCTACAACGGTGTTTCCTAAAATGCCTCCCCAAGTGTTAACACTCCATTTGTTTTGATATAAAACGGACTGCAGAAAATGAGGGTTTCTTGTGTCATAGTAGTGTACATTTTTTCTGTTCATAATTCCAGAACTACTAAATGTTGCTTCATCTGTGAAAAGTACATGATCTAAAAAAAATCATCTTGATGTAAGCGTTAAAGCAGCCATTCACAATGCACAAGTCTCTTTTCAAAATCTGTTCGTAGTAAGCCATGGTGAATATTAATTTTATAAGGATGAAACTTATGTTTCCTTAAAATTCTCCTCGCGGTAGAGGTTGTAATTTCATGTTGTTTCGAAATTGCCCTTGTAGACACATGCGGATTTTCTACAACGTATTGAATGACTGTCACATCTTTATCTTCTGTAGTAATAGTTTTTGTTCTTTCATGTTTGAGATAATTCACTGAACCCGATCGAACAAACCTTACTAATAAATTGTCAAAGCTCTTACCATCCGAGGTTATTGATGCTAGTAGTGGATTTCTGTTGGAAGCGCCAAGAAAAAATACCATGTCTATGAGTTCCTCCTTTGAGAAATTCATTTTTAGTTGAATTAGGTAAACAATAACAGGAATAAATACTTGGACACCGGATTATAGTAATACGTAATAACTTATAGTAATAAATAAATAAATAATTCAAATTGCAAAAACGGGCGATAACATTATAACAAATATTGAAACGTAAGAATACGCAAGAGAGACTGCAAAAAACGGCTTATGTGGAAACACAGATTTGATGTTTCTTTAGAGTCTTAGTTTTTGTCTGAAACTCATGGCTATCTAACCACATTGGTGTGATCCACATATTGAACATTGTTAAAATATTTTCCATAAAAATGGTAAAAATCTCCGAAAATACTGGAAATTAATTGTACATATTTGGTACCATTTTTAAGGTAATTTCACAAGGAATTTGCTGGCAATATCTAAAAATATAGTTTGCATTTAAAAAAATCGAAAAAAATGGGGTTGAATTTCGGCAAATGTGCCGCCACATATTTAACACCCTGTATAATTTTTACGGTACACTACTTTGAAACAGCATAAAGTGTTAGCCCCTCAAATTGATAACAAAAGAATAACGTTCGACACTACATCCGCTTACAATATAAACATTTTAAATCTCCAAAGCTGCAAATGTAAAAATTTTTACAAAATTTACAATATTGCCAAAACTAATGACCGGAAGCCTACATAACCATACATCATTGCAAAGGTATTTTAGGTGGCTACCAAAATAATTACTAAAAAATATAGCAAACTATTTAATATAAAAAAGTTAAAGCTGGCTGCGAAAATTTGTAACACCCTGTATATTTGTAAATAATTTTAAAAAATGCGTAGTATATATATACGTACAGGAAATCTCACTTTCCTATCTCTAGTAGTTTTCATGCTAAATTCCGCCGACACACTAATGGCGCACCCGGTATATGAAACATTTTTCCCGGTATCGACATATAGACAACGCGTTAACGTAATGTAAACATTAAACATTTTGTTGTTGTGCATGGGTTAGGCGGGGTAAACGTCAGTAAACGCCACGTAAACGTTACGAGTACATTTAATGCTTTCTGTATAGCGCGCTTTTGTTAACGGTAATTTATAGTTTATAGAAATTAAGTAATATCACACTGGAAAGAAGTGAAAAGATACAAACAGAACACCATAATCAGTTTAAAAGTAGCAACGTTTTAATAAATTGGAATAATTCTGCGTAAGCAATGGTATTAATGTAAAAAGAAAATCACTAGAAAATTAAACTAAAATATTTTTCAAACTACCTAGTAAAAGGAAATATTATTTTTTATAAAATTGATTACAAAAGTTCTATAGAAATATTAAAGGAGTAAATGTTCAAATAAATCGTCTGCTTGGCTCTTGACAATAACCAAGCCTGTAGTAAAATTCATTCCGCACAGTGTTTCAGGCAATAGACTATTGTCAGTGTTTAGAATCTTTTGCCACCATTCTTCGAAATTTCTAGCTCGCTTATGCTCATATGTATAAGCTTTCCCTTGAAACAGCTCCAAGAGAAAAAATGTAACGGCGTCAAATCGGACGAGCGAGGCGACCCTTCTATCGTGCCACCGAAGCCTATTATACGGTTTGGAAAAGTTTATTGAAGAAATTGCCGTACAATCTGTGTAGTGTGAGCTGGACATTGACAGCATGAACGGCCGGAATGATATTAGTTTCCAGCAATTGCAAATATCTGCCTGCTGTAAGTGTATCATCAATAAAAATCGGACCCATAAAATGATCACCCAATATACCGACGCACACATTCAATTTTTGATGATATTGGGTACGAAGTGGCAAAAACAGATGTTTATTTTGCTTTGACCGATATTTCATCAATCAATCATTGGATGATCAGGATTCATATAATCGTAAAGGAGTATCTTTACAAGCTTTATAGCTTCTCAACAAACTTTTGCATTTTAAATGAGCATTCACAGAATGGCCATTACTAATCATGTCATTCGCTATGTTTTCAAACATTGTTTTCCTTTTTCTAGGATAATTTAAATCTTCTATGTGCGTTGAAACACAGTTAATTAGTGCAATAGTTTCATTATATGACCAACTATTTTTATTAGATCCTGAGTCCACTGGTACTAAGGGTTCGGTAGGTTCTTCTACATTTATTATTAAATTTCCACTAATTTCCTCTTTCTCATGAACTTGCACAGAATTTGTACACTTAGCATGGAAAAGTAGCGAATGCGCAAATTCCATATCTAAACATTTAACAATCAATTATTGTAGTATAATTTCTAATATGTTTAGTATAATTCAACACGTACCGTTTTGAGCTCGATCGTAATCATCGTTTGACATTAGTAAACGATAAGTCGTCAAACCAACCTCAAGAATTAAGATTTTAAATTCGGACATTATTATTTACGCACATAACGTCACTTAACCTCAGATGTATTTAAAATGCATTATGCACCAGTTGAAAGGTAGGTGCAACAGGGGCGCAGGGAAGGTAGTATTTACGCGTGTCGCACAGATCAAATAGAACGGAGCTTAAGTGCTCAGCGCACTACTGAACAGTTCGGAGTTACTAAAATGGGAAAATAGAAAGCGGCTAATATAAAAAAAACCATAACCGTTACTTCCCCCCGTAGTAAGGTGGTGGGGGTAACGCGCTGTTTAAAATTAAAGTAGAATGTATACATCTTGCTGGCCACCTTGGACTATACGGTTCCAATAAAACAAAAAAATAAGTAAGTACAAAACACACTCAAGAATACAATACAAACATTTTCAATGTTTATATTAGGTCTGTTTATTAGTCGGTCTCTATTTGTTACGGTCCAATTCTTTTATTGGACCAAGTTGCCGGTGAAGTACTACTAGTGTAAAGTTTCTTTTAAATAAAAGCTTGGATTTCGCTTAATACATATATTTTTATAAAAATAAAAGTCTTTGTACATACATTAGATAAAAAAAAATAAAAAAGCAATTCTTAGTCTATATATTTCGTATTTACAATATATGTGGGAAGGTAAATATCTTTGTTATGGGTATGTTTATCCCGACGGCAGTTCACTCCATAAAATATTATATTTCTTTCGTAAATATAGTTTTAATAAGAGCCAAAAGGATGTTTTGCAATACACTTGTATTTGTGTTATGTGTTATGCGTTCAAATGGTACGAGCCAAAACGATGGTTATAACGCGCTTATATTTGTATGTTATACGTTCAAATGGTACGAGCCAAAAGGATGGTTATAATGTACTTGTGTTTGTATGCTTAAATTGTACGAGCCAAAAGGATGTTACGGAGCAATTCCTGGACTAGGGTGACGGTGAGCATTTTCAGTTCAAAGGTTTATCACTACCGCGTAAAACACGATACAACTCAAAACCTCACCCAGGAATTTCTTAAATAACAGCGCCAATATCGTGTGCATTTATATGTATGTATGTATCTTTCTACATGGTCCACGCTCACCGACCCCTTATACTAATGACGAAGCCAAATATCACCTTTCGTGCGGAGAGTACCATCGAAGCCCTAAGCTACACAAAAAGACCGAGCGCGTCGTCGAAGCGCGCATACGTAAGGCGCATGTACCGCTTATTATTCGCGTGCTTATTCAGAGCGCGAGCTAGGCGACGAGCCGGCCGGGAGCGTGCTTCGACGTAGTTTCCATACTTAATATTAATCCGCTCTGATAGCTCCGACGCAGTTTCAGTCCTAAAGCGGCAGCAGGCAGACGAGCCGACCGATATAACTCCGACTTACAATTAGTTTCAATGCCTAATACTAATCCGCGAGAGCTCCGCCGTAGTTTCAATGCCTGACATCAATCCGTTATACCTCCGACTTAGTTTCAATACTTAATAATATTAATGGCTCTGCATACATTTTTAGTATTTTACGTTACTCTTATTAAAACATATTGTAAGTAAATAACATAAAATATCAACAAGTAAACGATAAATAATAAATTAATAAAATATTTGTTATTAATGTCTCTTTACTCAGTCTGTAACATACCACCGCCCTTGAAGGCACCGGCTTCAACACGTAAAGCACTCGCGCACCTTATGACAGTCTCTGAAACAGTCCATTCACTACACACGCGAATGAAAACACTTTCTAGTCTTCTTGCTTCGTTGTGGTGCTGCTGCAGGCTACAGGGTGACACAAATGACACATGCCGATGTTAAGATGCTGATACTACTCTATGTCCAAGAGTAATGGGCACAGTTTCGTTGCGGGTCGCTGCAGTATACCGTTCGGTGTTTGTACACTGGCAGTGCGTACAATTCCATCCGTTCCTGGAAAGACATCGAGAATACGTCCCATGGTCCAGTAGCTTGGAGAGCTGTTGTCCTCACGTATGATGACAAGATTCCCTGGAGTCAAACCACTGTTACGGTTTGATTTCCATTTGTTTCGTGGTTGAAGTTGGTTTAGATACTCCCGTTGCCATCTCTTCCAAAAGTGTCTTCGTATAAATTGGATATGTTGCCATCTTGATAGGGTGTTTGTTTTCAAATGGGATAAATCAGGTTCGGAAATGGAGGTTATGTGATCGCCAGTAAGAAAATGCGAAGGCGTGAGAAAGGGTAAATCGTTGAGATCATTCGATATTGGAGTAATGGGTCGAGAATTAAGGATGCCTTCGATTTGTGTACATTTCTTCATAATTTAATGATGCTTTGTCTATGACTCTTGTTAGATGCAATTTTACAGATTTAACTGCTGCTTCCCAAAGGCCACCAAAATGAGGAGACCTAGGCGGAATGAAATGCCATTGTATATCATTGTTAGCCATATATGCCTTAAGGCCTTCGTTTTCCAATTGTACTTTTAATTGTTTAATCAGTTTCTTTAATTCAGTGTTGGCTCCGATGAATTGGGTGCCATTATCGGAGTATATATTCGAGATTCTTCCACGTCTGGCTATAAATCTTTTTAGTGCTGCTAAAAAGGCCTGTGCCGATAAGTTTCCTACTAATTCTATATGTATTGTGGCAAAGCATACAAAGATTGCACCATATGATTTTAGAAGGTTATGCTTTCTTTTCATGCTGTCTCTAAGGTAGATTGGCCCAAAATAGTCAATACCAACATTTTCGAAGGCCTTAGCCAAATTAACTCTTCGTGCTGGTAAGTCACCCATAATATATTCTGGGTTGGTAGGCTTTGCTTTAAAGCACGTTATGCATGTTCAGATTACTCCTTTAACGGAATTTTTTAAAGCGAGGGCCAATGTTTTCCTCATATAGCGGCTATAGTTTGTTGAATGCCTCCATGCAACTGTTTTACATGTTCGTTAAGAATTATCAATTTTGTAAGAGGATGCTTGGCAGGGAGCAATATTTTATGCTTCTGTGCATATGGTATGTTGAAATGCTTTAGTCGGTCCCCTACTCGCATTAGACCTTGTTCGTCCATAAACGGAGTTAAACATAATGAGTTGCTTTTTACATCCAGATTGGATTTATTTTCCAGCTGCTTATACTCTTTGCTGAAGGCTGTCTTTGCGGCTAATATTATCAACAAAATAAGTGCTTGATTCAGTTCAAGTGAGGTAAGGTATCCTGTTGATATATTTGCTTTTTCTATACGTGCCTTTATATTATTTCTGAATCTTAAGCAGTAAGCTATAACTGGTTTTAATTTATTTAGGTTAGAATATCTCTCCAATATATCAAATGTGTCTTCTTTGCTTGTGTTTACTGTCATTACCTTGACCTGAGGTAAATTATCTATCCTTGTATATTCAGTGTTAGGCTAAGTATCTGACGGCCGTTTCAAAAATTCAGGTCCTTCCCACCATAAACTCGTCTGCAAAGCAGACGGCGAGCTTCCTACGTCTACTACGTCAGCAGGATTATTCTTTGTATTAATGTGATGCCAGTCATTAGTATCCGTCCAGCGCCTGTATTTCAGCAATTCTATTGGCTACGAAAGTTTTGCAAGCCTTTGGCGACTGTATCCATGGTAATACGATTGACGAATCAGTCCAGCAATATATTTTACGGAAATTCATCGATAAGCGTTGCGTTAATTTAGATATCAATTGTGCTAGTAGCAGCGCTCCGCATAATTCCAACCTCGGTATTGTTACAGGTTTAATTGGAGCAATACAAGATTTTGCGCACAGCAAATTGCAAGATTACCATGTATATTTATGGCTCTTATGTAGATAGAAGCCCCATAACCTTTTTCACTAGCATCACAGAAACCGTGCAATTCAAAATATTTTGGCTGCTTTATTGCAATAATGTTCCTGGGAATTTTTACATCATTTAACTCATTAATTTCCTGTATGTAACATGACCATAATGTTCGTATATTCAAGGGAAGTGATTCATCCCAATCCACTTTCAATTTCCAAATTTCTTGCATTAGAATTTTAGCTCGAATTGTAAATGGACTAACCAAACCCAGCGGATCAAATATTTTAGATATATGGGACAATATATGTCTTTTAGTGATGGTCTTCACTGTGGTCATTGGCATTAATGAATACTGTAATGTATAAGTCGAACAGGAAGGAAAAAAGGACCAATTAAATAATTATTAATTATCCCCGCCCATACATTTAAGAAAAATGCTCTTGAAAGTGCATCTCCCTTATGGCATGCGGATTTTCATCTGACCAAATGTGGTTCTTGTGGAAATTGATAATTCCATTTCTGGAGAAGTTCGCCTCGTCAGTAAATAGAATGTAGGATAGAAATTGCGCATTTTGAGCAATTTGTCGGAACCAATCACACACACTAAGCGTTGCGGAAAGTCACGCGGAAGAAGAGCCTGTACTCTCTGAATATGGAAAGGATATAACCGTTGATCGTGTAATATCCTTAACAGGTTCAGCACCAGGGCGGACACCGGTGTCCGCTATGCTATCTATCCGTTGTGCCCATAGCGCATCCGCTCAGCAAAATAATCTTTGTCCATCCTGCTTGGCCAAGCGGACATGCTTTTGCGATATTTAGCATACCCATGTGTCCGCTATGGCCCTGTATACTTCCTTATTGGTGCTAGGCTGTATGTAGCAATATTACTTTTGATAATATAGGCATAAATACGAGGGTCCTCGTAGTATTGTCATTTCTGAATTATACAGTGAACAATATTTATTGTTAGTAATAGTAGAGCTATATTTTATCGTCAGTAATAATAAGAAAATAATAAGAAACCTATTATTTATTATGACATGTATTTAAGCACTTTAGACAATATCTTGGATTGCCTTCGCACTGCTGGCAGCAAGTTGTTACTTTCTTACCTTGTTCTTTTCTAAGATACCATTTATTTCTTTATATCAACCTTTGCTTTTTCCTGTTTGCGGTTTTCGTGAGCTTTGCAATCCATTTTCGTAAATTGATGCGTTCTCAAGTTTTGATTTCGTGACTGCTGGGGCCTGGCAACACTCTCATCTTCGAATTTCAACAAACCTTCAATCACCGATAAGCGAAAGTCGTCGAAAATTTACCAGGAAGATCAAGAAATTACTCACCTAACAGCAAATCAACAGCCCATTTCTTTTGCCAACGAATGGATTTTCGCAAAGCTGAACTGTATCTCGACATCTGGGCAGAAAGATCAGTTGAAGCTTTTCCTGAATTATAATGTACGACAGCTTTCGGTCTTTGAATAACATTTCCTCGTCGTTGAATTTACACCATCTCATCTGTATGGAATGTTGACAAAACCAAAACGTCTCGTTTGTCGCACCATTTGAGCACACATAATTCCTTTTTCATCTTCAGCAACATTTCAAATCTATTACGACTCATGACGCTACGAGTAACTTCTGACATGAAAATCGGGTTCTGAGACCAATAATCCCAAATATTGTTCATCTGAACCCCATATGCCTGTGTATCACAGCAGACCTATGAAATGCATAATTTCTACGCGAGTTGTCGGCTCCCAGGTTTGTGCACAAGCTTTGTTGGAAATATCCTCATTTTCAATTACAAATTGCATTGCATAAAGGTTCGTTTGATCAACTATTACATCAAATATGTCTAAATCAACAAAAGCAAAGTAAAAGTCAATTGGATCCTATCCTACTAATGCAGCCTGCCATTCTTGTTTCATTCCACTTTCAAACTTCCCTTCAAAGTGCTGATGACCTCCTTTAGGACGACCCTAAACTGATTGTGTTAGATCGTATAGTGCCAAAGTTTGGTTCTGAAATAATGAGTTTTCAAGAGAAGTTTGACTTTTTACCGCCGATCTCATGTTTAGTTGTTATTATTTCTTCATCGTGTCATATACTTTCAGTGGAAGTTCTACAGCTTTCTACTGCCTTAGCTTTTTTCTCATGCTCACTTCCCTTTTCCTCGTATTCGCTTCTTCTTTGATGATACGGTTACCACCAGATACGATGTACGAAGGCCCCGGTAAATTATTATTTGGTAATGATGATGAAATGAATTTCGTTCTTTTTATAGGAACTTCACAATCACTATCAGTAGAATAATTATCTGAATTTGGGCTATCTGTGGGAATAAACTTTGGATCTGCGTCCGAGTCTGCTGAGTATGGTTCACTTGATGATTCAGCATCTGTTGAAAACTAATTATAAAACACTATAAATAGTAGGTTATTTCTAAACATACCGTTAGAATATTGCGCTTGCTGCAATACTAATTGTTAAATTCGTTTACTTCGGCCACTCATTTCACTATATAACTCAAAGTAAGTACAATACAACTACAACAGCGACAAAAAATAACTTTTTCTCTCTTATGGCTAATATCACTAACTAATAAGCCGTTTTCATGTTATAACTGGCATAAGTACATCTGCGGACACTTCGATCAGTTCCATGTCCGCTCGGATGCCCCGTCACTCAGTGGATACCTGTGTCCGCCGCCATTTTTTCAAATTTCTAGTGTACTTAACGTTGATTGAAATCATATTATTCAATTATATAAAAGGGGGATGAATAATAAATTTACAAAAAAGCACCTTTGTCCAGGATGAAAATTTCTTCGAAACATCTTGGCGCTCAATACGTTAAGATGGTTTGATGGCTTGCGTTTACCGTAACACCAATCTTTCTTGTACTGGTTTCTGGATATTCATCGATTAGCTGCAGAACAACTTCCTCTAATTCGAGTGTTCTTATATTTTGAGGTCTTCCCGGAGTATTTTTGTTTCTCTCAAATGTACCAGTTTCTGCTAGACGACGGTGAATATTGGTTTACGCACAAGGTACAAGGCGTTGAGGATAGTTTTGTTGATAAATACGCCTTGCTTCATAACTATTTCCATTTGCTAGACCGTACACAAAATGCATATCTGCCATTTCAGTATTTGTATAATTCACCATAATTACAAAAAAAAGATTTGTAGGTACGAACTTTCAAATTAATTAATGTTTGACAATACTTATGACAGTTACGTAAGTACAAATAAATGCCGTAAACATGACAACCAACGCAACAGTTCCCTAAACAGTTTTCTAAATTTTTGAAAAAAATTTTTTTGTGTAATACATAAGCCTGTATCTCTATAACGGAGCACTTTAGGACATATGTTTATAGGAACTTTTTCTCTCGAGTTACCCAAGGCATCGCACAACGCATTATTTGGCGTTGCTCCTTCATAGATTGTTAAATTGTAACAACATGCTTTACTAGCATAATACATGGGCGATACATCACTACACGGTATCTGTAGTACTCTATGCAGGTCGAATGTTGCTGTTACAAATGTTTTGTCAGTTGATGCTCGTTCTTTATCAATTTTTTTTGCTGTTGCTTGCACCCTCCTTTCTAGTCATGTAATTATCATATTCTTTTTGTAGATTTTGTTTCTGCTCTTCAGTCTCAGAATTGTATCTACACATAGCGTACACTGGTCTTTTTTGGCTTAACTTTGTATAAGGGAAAACTTGGAGCGTTATCCCCTCTTTCCTTGCGCAACTCGTCGTACAGAGCACACATTTTTGCAATAGATAGTTTGCTATCTAGGTATTTTCTGGAAGACGACTTTCGCACATAGTGGCATTCGGTGATGGGGAAACTTTCAATAAGCTGTTTGATTTTACTAATTTGGTCATCACATGGTTTATTTATAGGCCCGTGTTTACCTCGTTTATCTTCTTCTGCATAAACTTCGCTTGAATTTTTGTTTTGAAAGGCATTGATAAGCAGACCGTTACTTATGATCAGAGTTTTAAGAAAAAAATGCCTGGCAGATACGAATTTTTTGTCCGCCTTTTTCAAAATAACAAGATCTCACAGTTTGGCGTTCTTTGGCATCAGCTTTGCGTGCCCCTTCGTCTTTGCGGTTCATCACATGTTACATTTTGCAAAATAAAATCTTTCTGTCTGGTGTACTCTTGCAAGGACCAATCGTCATGGCAAATTTTTGTGCGATCTTCTTCGGTGAAACTTGAGAAACACGTAAATCTACACTTACTACAATCCAGAGGTTTGGGCGTCTTTTCTAAAAACTTTCTAGTCTTTACTACATGCTCCTGTCCTTAATTGCGCTTCTTTTTAACAACGTTGCGCTGCCAAGTCAATGGATCAGCCTTTTGCCATCTGCAACTTTTACTGTTTCCTAAATATTTTTAGGAGAATAAGTTAGGTTAATTATTATTGCCTACATAATAATAAATCGTAGGTACCTATTTGTGTTTCTTCATCAGAAGTTTTGGAGGGAATGTAGTTACCTTCCTTTATACTATCGTCGTCATCATAGTGGGATTGTGATATCCTTAGCGAGATGGGGGTAGGTGTCGTTCAATAGAACACATATTTTTTTTTTATAAAATATAAAAAGTTAAACTTTATTTAAAACTTAGCAAATGATATCCTCCGTACGTGTGTCTTGTACAGAGGTTACACTTAACATAATACAAAAAAAATAAAAAAATAGTACTTACATAATTTTCTTTCTCCATTCCTAATCTCCTTGTATGCCCAGTATCTCTGTGAGCCTTCTCTAAAATTCCATATACCTCCTTAATATCGCAATAATACCTTATATAATCATTATTATCGTTACGTTTTGCACTAATTCTCTCCTTTTCACCTATTTTTATAATTTCAAATCTATTTAGACGTGTGTAATCTTGACAGCTTAATTTTTCATTAGCTACTTTCTTTCTCATGCTATCCTTGACTTCATTTAAAATATTTGAATAGAAGTTTCCGTACAAATACCACTAACAAACAAACCGCGTGTGAACACTTCATAAATATTATTTGAGTTTACATTTCTCAGTGTGTGTGCTCCGATCGGCATCGGTTCATTGTGTATATGCGCGGGATGTGTCCAAATTGAGTTAGCCAGATGCCGAATTCTATATTATTTCGGCATGTGTATTACTTGCTGTGGACATTTCGGGATATGCTCAAACATATTGGCCACAGGCCAAATTCGGCGTCTGTCGCCAACATATGTATACAAATTATAAACCACGTTTAAAGTCACTGTATCGTGTGTCGGAATGATTCGGAAAAAGAGGTAGTGGGGGGACGTAGGTACTTTCTATATTCGCTTTGGCATATTTGTTTATTATTTTACTGTTTGTTTTCTAAATAATTATGGATATATGCGCCTTTGAACTTAAGAAATTTATGATAATACAGCATCACCTAGGTCACACGATGAGAGATATATATATTTTTTTGGTGGGGTGAAATCCTTTACGGACGCTACACGCTGTGCTTGTTTGCGATGTAGCAGTGTAGGACTCCCGTGCGGGGTGTGCAAGACACGGTTTACTTACTAAAACACCTCTCTTCTCTGCGTGCCGCCGGAACCGCCTCTATGGCATATTTTCAGCTGGCACGCTTGGTCTCTAGGCTACCTATGCTCGGAAGACTCTATCATCGCACCTATTGATTCTCTACTCTCTTCAATTCTCTCTCTACCCTCTCCCTGTCCTTCATCACTCTCACAGTAAAGGAGTGTACAGCGTTCCAGCTCTTCGCCGATTCCAGCATGATTCGTACGACGTTATTGTAGGCCAGGACTTCACCCGTCTCTAGCGACAGCCTGCTCCTTTCCAGTTCCCACTTGTTGCACAGTAAGATAGCGTGCTCGGACGTCATTCGATCCACTGTACACACACAGGTCCTCTGTTATTTTGAAGTGCTTTGTGTATGAGCGAAAATGCCCGTGTCCAGAGAGAAACTGTGTGAAGTAATAATCCGTCGTTCTGTTTGCATTGTGTCCACAATGTCAGATTGGGGATGAGCTTTTTGTCCATACCGCGCTGCAGTTATTCTCACTCCACAGCCGCTGCTATTTACTGAGCGTGGCGCGTTTTAGTGCAAGTTTGTCTGGGTGCTATTACGATTCTTTCATCTGAAATGCTTCTACTTGCTCCTTCATCTGTAGGATCAGTGGCGGTATCCCCGTAATTACCTGCACTGCTGCTGTAGAGACAGTTCTGTAGGCGCTTGCGACTCTTAGGACCGCTCTCCTCTGTACCCCTTCCAGGATGTCGCTGTATTTTTTTATTTGCGTAACCTGCCACCACGCTGGGCACGCATAGGTTAGCTGAGATCTAATGACACCCTACAACACTTCACGCGTTTTGCTGGATGGTCCACCCACGTTTGGTAGAATTTTCGACAGAGCCCCCAAGCTGACTTCCGCTCTCTCTGCAATATTTTTCACATGGGGTCCGAACATTAGTTTGTCACTCAGTACTACGCCGAAGTACCTTAGCTCTCTTTTTGGAACAACTGTGCTACCCAGGATATTGAAGGACACGTCATGCCGTTCTCGCGGTACCTTGACAATTGCTGCTTCTGTCTTACGCGGGGCTACCTGCAGATCTTGGGCTTCCAACCATGAGATAATTGACAATTGAATCATTCGCCTTAAACATGAGCTCCCTCTTATCTTCGGCCTCCACAATTATAATTAATGATGAGAGATGTACATCTTTTTAACGATGAATTCCGAATTGATATTTGTTTTGAAACTGTAGTCGCATAATTAATTACTTCGAAAATTATGGTTGTTTAACTCCGCTTAAACATAAAAAAGAGGAGATGCCACAAAGCGAGCTACGCGACGTTTTAATCTGGGCCGCTGTAGAGCAATCATAGCAGTCTCTGCACCACGCTAGAGGCGAAAACCTTCTGTTTCGCCTCTAGCGTGGTTGACACGTCGAGTTACCGTGACCTTCTAGTACCCACCCAGTTAACCTCTTTTGCTCCTGAAGAAGCCGCTTAGATTAGTGGCGAAACGTCGTGTTTATTGTATATCTTGTGCATTTTATTTTTATTTTGTACTGTATATATTTTACTAATCATGACACGGTCAACACCCGGAAACCCTCATCATATGGACAAGGAAGAGTTAACGTAAAGAGTTTATTCTACTGTAGTTAAATGATTCAAAGTTAACTCTATTTTAACCCGTCATCGGTCGCGTATGAAATTGCTACATGAGTACTCGCTAATGAGCGCTGCGCTCACTTTGATTAATTAAATATTTTAACATACATACTTTAATGGTAAAAAACTGCATGTTATCTTTAACTTTAATATTATACTAATTAAATATGATAAGAAAACAAGACATAAATGGAAATTAAAACAATTCAATCAAATTTTAAAATTTAAAAAACGATAAACTTATATGCTATTCACTCTCGGAGTCTTTGTTACGACAAGTGCGACATATTATAATTGTATGTTCTCCTCATATTTCTGGAACACTGGGCACATCTTGATGTGGTTTTTCTATTTTTACTTCGTGGACCGTATGAGCACTTTACTCTCTCCTTTGGACCCGCTGTTACGGCTTTTGGTTCACGTACTGACCCTACCGCTCATTTCACTGCACTCTTACAAAATTATGCTTGGTAGAGGAAATTAAGAGTATACAATTCATTTCCTGTATGATATTCGCGTTTTATATGCTATGCTTAAAGAATATGTGAATGCCAAAGGTGAAATTTTTACAAATAATTTCAAAATAACGGGTTAAATTTTGAAATGAGCGTAGCGCTCAGTGCGCGAGCAATGGCGGGTTAATTAGATTTAAAATTGTTTTTACTCTAGATAAGTATAATATTAACTCTGTAATTACTACATAATGCACCTCTTTCTAGTGTCGACATGTAACAAGAGCTTTTATATGTAAATAAAACTAATTGTAACATAGTAACAAGTATTTATTCAAACAGCCCAAACAGTAATACCCAAGAAAATTTGTATTTTGGTACAATATAAAATATATTTTGCTGCTTTGTTGCGCATGGTGTAAGTTGTTGGTTCGTAATATTATGTTCATCATGTTTCCTTAATACAATAATTTCAATCGGCTGTTTGTTATGTTCCAAATAGTTCACAAAAACATCTTCGTCGATGATAGTTCTACAGCAGTCAGTGAAATAAATGGTGTAGCCGTATAATTCCGGAAATTTGTTGTTTGCTGAAATACAATATGTATGTATATTATATAAGGTTGACTGTAAATATAGGACACAATTAGTGAATGATTTTAAATTGTAATACCTATATAGTATAGTGTATAGAAATTAGTGGGCAATCTACACTTTGCTTCTTTATTTTTTTTATTTTTCTGTATATTCACAAATATTCACTGGATCTCTTGGTGCCGAAGTAGAACTCTAGATCACTATCACCCACAGGATACCAAACACTGTGTGTGTTTGGTGTCCTGTGGGTGATAGTGATCTAGAGTTTCTATATATTTCTTATAAATAAACTTAAAACATCTGCTACCGACTGCATGTGTTCAGTCAACTGAATGTTGCGTGTTAACTTATCTCATAAGAGATTGTGGACCTACTTTGATTTGAGCTTTACATCGTAAAATTTGCCAGGGATTGCCTTCCAGTCAAGGGTGATAGAGTTGCTGCTGTTATGTATAACAAGTGTGTCTAGGTACGGGATCATCCCATTGATCTCAAGCTCTACAGTGAATTGTAATTGACTGCTGTAATCGTTAAATGTCTGTAGGACTAGGTTAGCTGTGTCTCAGGGGATCTCTAAAAGTAGATTATCAACGTATTTGAAAAGGAAAGGAAGGTCAAAAGAAAGATTTGCGATATAGTTGTCCAATAGGTGGCCTATTACAATCGTGGTTACTATAGGGCTGAACGGTATTCCCATGGGAGCACCAAATAGTTGTTGTTATAGCTGAAATGGCAGTTCTCTAGAATGAGATGTAAACATTCTGCAAAGCTGTCGTGAGTAAAAGAGCAAAGTTATTCAATTGTGGGTCATCTATCTTTGACTATCTGCATAAAAAGATCCAAAGAAATGTTGGTGAACACGAAAACTATATCCAAGGAAATGACAATGTAATTGTCTGGTAATGTTACGTATTTTATTTTGTTGACAAAATCGAAAGTACATATCTTTGATACTGTAGTTGGTATTATGAGGTAAAGAATGTGAAAGTATATGAAGAAAATATTTAGAAAAAGAATATGTAAGTGACTTGAGGCAAGAAACTGTGGGCCTCATAGGTATGTATGTCCTATTTGTGGATTTTTGGTAAGCAAATCAGTTTAAGTGAAACTGAATTGTAGGTCTTTAATCTTTTTCCCACTTCTTCCGTGATAAAACCTTTACTAATGCATTTGCTGATAAGCTTGTTGGTTTTATTTTGTAAAATGATGGTAGGATTTTTGGCTAAACGCTTATATGTGTTACTATCATCAAATGAGGCCCAATTATTGCAACTCTCGACACAGCACTGCACCCCACGCAGTAACACTAAGAAACGCGAGAGCGTCGTCTGGCAAGTTACTGAGCGCTTCACATGCAGCTTGGCGAGAAGCGAAATCGCATTCACTCAACTGTTAGACCACAGCAAGTTTGTAGGGATGAAACTCATAACATCATATGTTATGTTGATAATTTTTTATAATTATTTGAAGTTTGGTGCAAAGTAGACTATAGGATGTGTATACTTTGCATCGATTTATTCATCACCGGTTTTCTACCACAAAACTACGTCTGGCGCAAAGTATGTGGTTGTTATTAGAAACTACAGAAAAAATTTTTTTTTTTGATATATAATTGCTAAAGTTTTTATATAGGAGAAGTTGACTGATTAATTCCAAATACAGATGTGACAATTTTTTAGTGTATATTTTGTTCTATGTGCACTACAATTAGTATGAATATAGAAAAATTGAAAACAAACAATAAGGATTTATTGCATCCAAACAATATATTTAACAGAAAAAACATTGCATCTCACTTCCACCAAATTCGGTCACATTGTGGCACTGAATAAAGACCCCGTTTAGACATTGTTGTGTTGGGTCAATAGACTCGATAACTTTATCCCATGTATACCCAATTTCGTCCTTTTTTTGGCCACTTCCAACATTTTAAGGATCTTACCATGGAGTTAATTAATGCTCTCTGTTTATCGAGCTTTGTAACGATACCAGAATAAACTTCCTCATCGTAAGTAAATAAAACATATTCACTCACCCCTTTTTGCACATTTTTGAATCCTGCTTCCCCTAATCGCTCAATTGTTCATTTAGAGAAATATCCATCATCAAGTTTTTATTAAATTCCCTGTCCTCATGGGCATCCAAAATTTCGTCGGTGTCATCATCTAAATCAATATCCTCTTGAAGAGGAGGTTGATCATCTTTGCTATCATCTGAAGAATATTGTGCCGTTCGTCTGATAACGTCTCTGGATGTACCCGGATATAAAGTTGAAAAGAAGTCAATTTGAACATGTGCTCTGTCCAGCAGAAATGTTCAACTTTTTCTTCTTTCTTGATTGAACATGTAGACAGAAGTCAATACACTAACCAAAGAAGATGATTAAATCTTAGGTACATACAAACAATAACAGAAAAATAGTTAATTCTAAATATCAGTACATCAATCATTCTTAATGTCCTTCATTTGTGGGCAGAATACAAATTTTTGTGACCGCACGATTTACAATAGAATTTGGCAACCGCATTGTAACCACTCGTACAATGCCGTCATCCCCTGGATATAGAGCGATGATCCTTCCTGAAGGCGACCGCAATGGAGGTTGGTTGTCTTCCCTTAAAACAATTCAATCGGCGATTTTGAGCGCTGTCGATGGTGATGAGGACCTCCACCTCACTCGGGCCTAGAGCTCCGACAAGTATTCCTTGTGCTAACAATCTAGATTGTTTAACATGAATGACACTTGGCTCTGGTATGGCTGCTAGTGTCCGGTCAATTAGAAAGTGAGTAGGTGTTAAGGAATTATTTGAAGATAATAGAGTGGGCGGTCTGGAATTGAGAACAGCTTCTATTTGAGTTAATACTGTATGTACATAAGCCTTCATAATCCAAAAACGCGTTACCCAAGACTCAGTTTAAATGATATTTGACACTTTTAAACCCCGCTTCCCATAGTCCACCAAAATGCGGAGCACTTGTCGGAATGAAATGCCACACAATATTTTCATTCTCTGAAGAGTTAAACATTGCTTCTGAATCATTTGATTTAAAAAAATTGAATAAATCCTTTAATTTTGTATTAGCACCTGCAAAAGTCGTAGCATTGTTCGAATAAATTGTTGCTGGTCTCCCTCTACGACAAGTAAATCGTTTGCGTCTCAAAGTATTCGTGTGGCTGTACAGGCGAAGCAGTATATGAAGAGTGATATGTTCTCGCATCACTATACTGTGAATTTATAGGATGTGGACGTGATTAGATTCTTTTTGGGATTCCAATGAAAATATGTTTGTTTTAATATTGTCTTGAGATGATGACAGCAATCTTTTTGTAGTCTCGTACATACTAATAAAGAAATGAAAAAGTGGATCATTTTTAACATTGCTTATGATGAAATCATTTGTAGTACTACTAATTAAGCGCTCGCGTTGTTGCTGTCTATTAGCTGCTCTGCGTTCATGGTCCTCAATCGATTTACTTAGTAAGTCATTTAAAGTGTTCCTTTTATGGCGTTTTCTTTTATTTTCTTGATCAGCTGGATGTATCACTAGATTGTGATTCAGGGGTGCGATTAGTTTCTTCATCTCTTGATTTTTGATTATCCGTTACATTTTCTTGAATATCATTACATGTCATACAGTTACTCTTGTATGCTGTTTGTTAGAGTTTGTTTCTTTTCCTTTTGTTGCTTGTTGTGAAAATAAAACCGTTTATTATTTTCTATAGTATTGAAACTACCTGGAGATGGTTCGTCATTTACTACGTCTTCATTAATATTTGTGTTAGTTGACTTGTTCGCCATATGTGGGATTAAAAACGCCATATTTTCTTGGAAGCGCCACGACTTTATATTAACAGCTCCTGATCCACGTTTTGGTTTCAAAGTTTTCTGACAACGACGCGCATCTCGATGATTGTTTCCCAATTTTTCCCAAGACTTCTTGGCTTCACTGCCTGCAATAGAACTAGTCATCGGTAATAATCACAATTATTTAAAATGTAATGAATGTATATTTTTTTCTTTTTGTGGGATGTGGGGCAAAATCCGTTGATTTCCTTCATATACATATATGGCAAATACCTAATACTGTGGGTGCTATTGACGCATGTGACAATCAAAAATCCTATAAGCAGTGCATCTTCATTTTTTAATTATAAGCAACCACTCTATTGTGCTGATGGCGGTAGTAAACGCATATTATAATTTTTTTTATTAATGTTGGTTTTAAAGGCACATTTCCAGATGGAAGTATATTTGATAATTGTATATTAAAGAAAAAAATGATAAACAAATGGCTACATTTGTCCGAGCCCAAGGGTCTACCTGAAAGAGAACACATAGTTATACCTTATGTTATTTTTGGTGACGCGGCATTTTCTTTAATGGTAAATCTCATAAGACCTTTTCCTCAGAGGCAAGTGGTAGATAATTATAGAAACTAAGTTTTTAACTACAGATTCTCCCAAGCAAGATAAACGGTTGAACGTGCATTCGGCATATTGAGTTCTCGTTTCAGAATATTGGCCATTCGAAATGAATGAACTATTTGCGCACAAAAAATACAGGCGAAAATATAGGCGAACAAAGTTTAGCATATTTTTAACAGTTATTAGTGCCTTTGCCTCGACCAAGAGGGCGCATTTCGAAAAAGGCATTTCAAATAAGAGGGCCATTTACAGATAATTTTAACTCTGTAGGACAGGTGACCTAGCAGAAGCAGCGTACAACGGAGCGCATATTGAAAAGTTAGTGATATCATTCGACAAATAGTACACCAATGAATATAAAACTTGTGAATATAAAGATTGGCATCACATAATCATTTTGTAAATGCACATGTAAATATTAAATAAATGTTAAAATTTCATACCTACCTACACAGCATTTTTACACAGCTGTTTACTACTTTTTTACTACTTTAGTTAATATACTTTACACGAATATTGGAACTACATTTTGTATCGTCGATAAACAAACATCCATAGTTTCACATTTATAATAAAATATACATACATACATACATACAGGTTGTATTTGAAATAAAGTAAAGACTATGAAAAATGGAAAGATATTCTATTAAACTTAAATCCAAAATATTTTGCGCAAATTCTTTCCCAGACGCGAGAAAAAAAATGACAAAGATATTTATAAAATATTCGTCGCGCCACTGTTTTAACAAATATACCTAGACGATATTTAACATGTGTGCAACATACATACATATACAGGGTGTCCATTAAGACCGCGGTCTTTGATTGTAGCTATATCGTTAACTCAATAGAAATTCTGATTGACGGTATGTTAATGAGGAGAAAACAACCACATTTTAAAATTAATTTGACTTATAAAGCGTGTCCTAAAAAACCGTACAACGTAATTATCATTTTTTTTTTAATTGAATGACCTACTTTTTTCTATTGAACTGAGTGTACTTTCAGATGCTTAGTTTACCCATAAAATAATTTTGCTTTAAAATGCGACGTTGCCAAGTTATTGAATTTTTTATATTTTTTGCCGAAATGACTACTTTAGTTAAACTTTAATTCCCCCGTCATTTTCATTTATTTTCAATAAAATTTTGAGAAAAGTCTAAACTGGCATCATTTTATCTTATAAGAGTGGAATGTTATGTGTTTATTATACAGGGTGTCCAAAAATATTATTTGCATATCAATATCTTCAATTCGATTTTATGCCATTTTCTTAAATGGAATGCCCTTTATCTAGTAGTATGTATCGATAGAGTATTTATTTACCTTTAAAATGATACCAATATTTCCACTTTTATCGTTTACTATTTTCTTTAAATTCCAATTAAATAAATAATTATCCATGTTTTTCATGCATTGTTTATAATAATTAGTGGGAGTTATTTTACGCTTGCCGTAAGTTAAACAAAATTGTTTTCTAAAACCCTTCATTATCGTAAAACAACATAAGTTACCAATAATCACAAAATGAAATGATTTAATATTGTTATTGGTGAACGTTTTGGGAACTCCTTAGTTAGGAGTGTATGCCCAAAAATATTCAAACAATAGACATCCTGATGAAAGAATGCTGCAGACAATAAAGAATGAACTTAATCCTGCTAAAAGTATAGTTTATGGAAAAAAGAAACAGAATAAAAATGATTGAAGAAGAGCAATTGATAATCTGCTTGCTAGTGAGAGAGCTCTTAATTAATAGGAATTTCAACAACTTCTGACAAATATGAATCGAAATAAACATCCATAAAAGTATACAGAACTTATTTATGGCTGTGAAATTTTGAAGAGGTTTAGGTTTTGTGCTACGAAAATAGAGATATCAACGTGACCTACTTAATAAAAGAACTTTCATATTAAAAGTTAAGGTACAAAAATTATTGGACTTTGTATGAAATACTAATAATCTTTGAAAATTTTAGCGCAGCAGCTGCTCAAAATGTCTACCGTTTTGCTGCAAACACAAATCAAATCTACGTAACAGAGATGCTCTAACTTTTTGAAGCATAGCAGGGGTAATACGTCTGAACGACTGCTGTATACGTTCCATCATGTTTGCTCTTGTTGTGGGTTCAAAACGATACACATCTGATTTAACAATTCCCCAGAAAAAAAAATCCATAGTCGTTAACTCTGACGAGCTGGGTGGCCATGCAATGGGATCTAGAAAAGAAAAAATGAATAAAACAAACAGAGGCCAGTTGGTATTAATAACAAACCTTGTCTGCCAATCCACCTCTCTGGAAATTGTTCCGATATATGCTCCCTGACATTTGCGCTGAAGTGAACTGGTGCACCATCAAGTTGAAGCCACATTTGTTAAGCGTGGGAAATTGTCCCTTAGAAAATTTAAGAATACTTCCCCGGTTACACTACCTTCAAAGAAATAAGGCCCAGCCACAAAATCATGTACTACGCCGGCCCAAACATTGATGCTCCATTTGTACTGAGAACTACCAATATAAATTTTGTGGGAATTTGTGGTATCATAAAAATGAAAATTATGCCTGTTCACAAAACCGTTTCTGTGAAATGTGCACTCGTCTGTAAAGAGCACAAATTAAAAAAAATTCTCGTTTTCGACTATTTGTTGCTGCGCCCATTAACAAAAAGTAATTCTCTTCTGAAAATCATTCTCGGTAAGTTCTTGATGCAGTTGCATATGGTAGGGATGGAACTTATTGCACTGAAGACACTTTCCAACGGATGATTTCTTTAATGCTAGATCTTTACTTAATTCTCTTAAGCTAATTTGTGGACTTTCTACCACCGCAAGACAGACCGCCAGTTGATTTTCTTCATTTAGAACTCTTTTTGTTCTGCCTTTTTTCTCGTATACCACGCTTCCAGTACGATCAAATCTTTCCTTTAGTGCCTGCAGTATTCTTTCATCGGGATGTCTATTGTTCGGATACTTTTCCGCATACACTCGTGAAGGCATAAGGCAGTTCCCAAAACATTCACCAATAACGTAGATCATGTTTACTAATTCTTGACGAGAGTATTTCATTGTGGTTTACAAACAGCAATATTATTTACTAGTGTGTAGCAACTCGATGTTTACTTAGCCAACGTCAGAATTCACACTCGTCTACTTAATTGAAACCAAAACACGCGTAGTAATTACGCTTTTTTTTATTTGTGACACTTCAATTGCAATTAAAAAAAAATAGTCAAAGGCAAAAGTGTTTATGTTGTTTTACGATAATGAAGGGTTTTAGAAAACAATTTTGTTTAACTTACGGCAAGAGTAAAATAACTCCCATTAATTATTTTAAACAATGCATGAAAAACATGGATAATTATTTATTTAATTGGAATTTAAAGAAAATAGTAAAAGATAAAAGTGGAAGTATTGGTATCATTTTAAAGGTAAATAAATACTCTATCGATACATTCTACTAGATAGAGGGCATTCCATTTAAGAAAATGGCATAAAATAGAA
>SMLS01039627.1:0-13181 GCA_004785975.1 Popillia japonica | reverse complement strand
ATACATATTATTAGGAGTAAACTTCTAAATAAATATAAATGTAAATTGTCCAATTTAAGCACTTATCGAAGCAATATATGTATAGCTAACCGCTCCAGTGCACAGAATTATGTTTAAATCTGATGTTAGTTTGTAATTAGCCCCCAAATTATCTTGTTTACTATACTTCCAAACCTATTTAATGACCTAATTTGTACTTCTTCTTCGTCTTCTTCTCTTATCCTTTCCCATCCCATTTTCTTTTACCCGCTCTTCTTCATAGACGTTTCATCTCCATTCCATCAATTCGTGACTCATCTTTCTGTCTCAATGTCCAGTTTTCGCGTTTTCACATTATTATTGGTAATGTTATTGTGTTGTATATTTGTATTTTTGTCTCCATATCAATATCCCTGTGTCCCAGGGGTTGTCTTATTTAATGAGTACATAGTATAACTGTTTTGACTCTGCCCCTAACGTTTATTAAGAAGAAATAAATTCGACCAATTTCCAAATTGTTTTGCACGTCCAAACGTTGTTTCTACGATTTCATTTGTCCAAACAAGCAAGCTCAATATCTTCTGCAAGTATTTTAGTTCGAATTCAAGTTGTTTTGATTTTACATATTTCTTATACCAAAACTTCGTATTTAATTCTATACCCAAATAAAAATTTTGTCAGATACAAAAAATACAATCACCAATAGATACACTAGTTTGGTTAGACATATCAAGAAAAAAATAAGGCAGCTGAGAACAAAATCTAGTAGTAAGCTCTGAACAGATAGCACTGCATCCCTTCTTAATTAATATTTTCCTAATAATTATTCTCTAGCTTAAATACATAGACTGCAAAGGCGCCATTGTAATTAACACCATTCTAATTGCGTTCTAATTAGTTCTAGTTCCACTATTGCATTCTGCATCTGACCTTTACCTTCGTCATGGATGTTTTTTGATTCTTGACATATACATCTAACCTTCATAGTTAAAATTTGAGAGGAGGATCAGCTCCAAATACTTTCATTTTAGCCACCACCGACATTTACTTCCGTTAAATAAAGGTCATTTAACCAAGATGTTATTTAGGCATGTGTTGTTGAAATAAATCTTTGTTGACTTCTTTTGTCTACGAACTAAACAACTATTGCCCGCGATATATATGTAACTACATATTACATATTACTTATAACATTATATTTACTATAGAAGGGGGGAATTGCATAATGTTTAACTGTATTGATTTAATGTAGCGGTATGCACCTTGAAATTGTTTCAATAACCCAATAGAAATGCATAATACTAACGTAATTTCTTAACTGTAACTTACAATACGATAATCTAACATTTATCGTTGTGGTATGTAAGAAATTAATCTTCTACATAAAGAAAAATATCATGTTTTGTGCATCTGTATGCAGCATAATAGAACCGTTAGCAAACACATGCATGACTGCGAAATAAAAATAAGACAATTATAATGGCTATCTATTAATTACATAATCCCAACAACTAAAGAACACACGCAGCATAGGTAAACGCTGTGCTAAATCAGAATATCAAACACATGCTAATCTTGACCTTATAATACGAATAAGAGTTGAAAATACGCGCGTTCACAGCACCGTGTTGAAACATGGATTACACATAAATTAGATACCCATACACATTACATACTATGCATAATATTGTCTATTTTCGCATGAGTTAGATGGAAGTTAGGTATAATGTATCTATGAGAAATTTGCATAAAACATAATGAGCATACGTATAATTGTTAATATATTTGAGATAATATACGAAGACACACACAACATATAAATTTAATATGGTAAATGCAATACAAATTATTAAGTTATTCAGCCTGTATGATTGAATAACTTAATAATAATCAATTGGAAGCGCATAGATTTACGAATAAATCAAAGGCATCTACCTACTAAACCCGTTTTTAAACAATTTGCTGTATGCTAAGAAAATACTGCTTAAGGATATAATGCGGTTTCCGCAATACATATCTTTGACGTCATTCATTTTATCGGTGTGATTTAAGCGATGAACATTCCTTACTTTATATTGTAGTCCCATACAATGTTGTTATGACAATACAAGGATGCAACCACACAAGATGCAAATGTGGAATATATGTATATGCTCATGGAATCACTTTTTTGCAACACATTTATATTCGTATGAATACTATATCTACATTATTATCTAATTCTATTTATATTACATTCTAAATTTAATAATAGAATAATTTTAACTCTATTCATTTCTACTATCATAATATTGTCTGACACGACTTCAGATTTTGGATATAATTGCTTCTTCACTTGACTAACTTTGAATCTTCCATTCATCAGGAGAGTTAATTCTACGTTCCCTTTTCTTTTAATAATAAAATATTACATAATATGTTAAGTGCCTCTTAAACTTGACCATGACTTTTATTAGCATAATTGGATGATAAGGTGAAGCATCTTATATTTCTATTACTTTAATATACTTGAAACTCTTTCGAGTTAAAAAATGAATAGTAAAATAAAATTACATCATGTCTATACGTCGTGAGGTTGTCTTATAATTCTATAATTATTATTGGAGCAACAATTGGCTCTTTAGTTACTTAGTATACGCAAACTTAACATTTTTCGAGAGAATGTAAAGCTTGAATTTTGAAATCTACAGTTCTCACAAATATCACAATTTAGTATCTGAGTTTAAATAAATATCTGCCAAATCTTCAATAAGTTTAGTTAAATTATATTTTCAAACGTTTTCGTTAATAATGTTAAATCAGTGCCTTTTTGACTAGCGTAACCTAACGAAAGAGCTCGACGAGGAGAAAAGAATCAAGTTATTTTAGAAAATGGCACAGTAAATGAAGTAAAGCATACTAAAAAGCCTCGTTCTGGTCTGGCCTTGTTCAAGCAAAATATTGATCTCGTTTGGGCTGACATTCAGGCAGAAGCAAAAACTTCCACAAGGAGACGTGCATAGCAACTGCGGGTGCTGAGAAGACCCCATAGAAAACTCAAACTGTGTGCGAGCTAAAGCGAATTTATATGGTAGCTGAGTATATTTTGCTGCAACACATAACTTTTCTGGGAAAATTGACTTTTGATATTTCATATAAACGAATTGTGTCATTACATTTTTTCACTTCACTTTATTTCCTTTATTCTGCCTACCCTGCTTAAGGTTTCTGCATTCTCTGATATTTCCTGCATCACTCTGCCATATTTATTTCACCTGAATTTTTCATCAAAAAATCATCTGCAGCGACGAGGCACATTTCTGGATGAATGGGTACGTCAACAAACAAAATTGTCGAATGTAGAACGATACCAATCCACATGAAATCCAAGAGCGTCCAATGCATCGCGAAAAAGTCACTGTTTGGTATGGATTGTAGGCTGACGACATCATCGGGCTATATTTCTTCCATAACGACGTTGGGCAAGCCATCACCGTCAACAGCAAGCGCTATAGGGCGATGATCACCAACTTTTTTGGCCTGAATTGGAAAATACATGTCACACAGCTCATGCCACATTGGACATTCTGCACGAGTGATTTTAGGGGAGGGTCATCTCACGTGGAAGTGATGTGAACAGGCCATCCAGATCGAGCAATTTGACCCCGTCAGACTGTTTTTCTTGGGTGTTCTTAACTCACAGGTCTATGGGAATAAACCGCAAATCCCTCCAAACCCACATAACCCAAGCCATCGGTCAAATTTCGCCTGATTTATGCGTCAGAGTCGTCGAAAATTGGGTGCGCGTTATATTGCATACATAATGGCATCGATAGGGCTTTCAAACGAATAAAAAATTTTGATATCTCACACGCACTTTGTTTTATTTAAATTTATAGATGGGAAGCGCTTAATGAAAGATTCTATAATTATTTAATTGTCTATTACGTCACATACTTTCTTATTCCCTAACTGAACATATAATTTATTCGAAAAGACAATTGAAAAAATGATAATTGATATCAAAAGAAGACAATCTAGTAGATTCGTCATCTACTTCTATTTGTTAGGTTTGTGGTCTAACTGCAACCTAACAAATTGGTTCATACTTTATTCTCTTCGTTCAGGTTTGAAATGGCAACAAATGTTATGTTACAATAATAATCCATATCCAACAAATTATGCTCCTCATGCATGCAGAGTGCTTGTGTAATTGTCGATACACTGGTCTAATGGTACTAACTGAGCAAACAGCACGACGTTTCGGTGATCGTTTCCAGAAAATTAGCTGAATACAGAACAGTAGCAAATGTAATCACCCAATAAATCCTATACAATAGCAAACAGTGCATCAATCATTGCTTGTAAATCCCCAGTCCAATACCTATCCTAACCAAACCGATCTGATCATTATGAGCGATGAGACTTGTGCCCCTCTACATCTGGAGTATGAAAAAATATTATTTTCTCAACGTCAGTATGACCAAGCATTTATACCGAAAAGGTGACCGCTATTTTATCGCTGCTGATTTCTTGCCTTAAGATTTCCTGGAACTTTTATCTAGGTCTACAGGAATAGACTGTTGACATTGGTAACCTTAGAGAAGTGCCAATATCATCTTAAGGACTTAATTGTGAGAAGAGAAAACGTCTAAAAAGTTCTTTGAAAATTATTTGGAGACGGCTTCACTCATTTATATTACGAGGACCACAACTATCATTTATAGCCCGAGATGCAATAACAATGCTGCAACTGCTAAGACAGTTCAGCTCATACAATGTTTTTCTAATTATGGGCTTGAAATGAGATTTTTAAAAGCTTTTGGCGGCTACTTATATACGTCAATAACTGTCAAATTACATACACGACACTTACACATGCATTCTACTATACTTATGCGTTACTCTATATGTTAAGAAAACTTATAGGTACTGCTTTGGAAGCCAACTCACATATATCGCTAGTGATGTAAGCAATTTATTGCATGTCGCTATCAAGGGCAGCCTATACACATCCACAAGTCGTAAATGGCAGTCACATCACTTCGATAAAAGTAATAAGTTAGGTACAATATTAATTTGTGTTATGTGCTCAACTAAAGAAACAAAAGTTACCAAAAATTGATTTTTATTAAACTAGTTACCTAAATATGCAATCAATAGAGATAATCTAGGTTAGGCTATTTTCTCAATAATAATTTATTTAGGAAAAATTTTAAATGATTTAAACAAAATTCTGCAAAATATGATTTAATACATCACGTGGTACGTCTATATCAGAATTGCAAAATGCAGTTACGTAAAAAAATTAATTTTATTTTGTAACATTCTTGCATCAATTCCTACAGACCGTTACAAAAATATGTTCCTAGAAATTACGACGTATTATGTTATAGTTCATGGGTAATAAACTTTTTGAGAAAATACTTTCACTACAAAGTTCGCCATAAATTACAGATAGATAAGCAACAATATTCTAGATATGTATGCAGCTTTCAAATTGCAGTAAATTATTATTTGAATCATACGCAGAATATATTTAATTTTAATTCAGACTGAAAGTGCTACGATTATTACCTATGGTAACAGAGATAATCCACACAGTAAGCGCACAAATGACATCATTGAACTTGAATATCTTTCACAGATTTTGTTGCCATTTAGTGAAAGTTAGGAGGAAGGAAATTAGTAGGCAATAAATTTGGAAATATTAATGGAATATGCAGTTGTGTTCCAATTACTTTAATTTACTTATAATATAATTAATTCGGTAATTAATTAACTAGATATGGGTATTTTCGCACTATATAAGACTAGATAATTATAATATATATGTATACGAGGTGTGTTCAGGATATAACGGGAATTTTTAAATTTCGCGCGTTTCGAGTGTCCGATTGTCAATTTCCTTTTTGTATGTTGGTATACATCCCCCTGAAATATGATAACAGTTTCAGCTGTATTCATTGTATGCTTTATCTGTGAGAGTCGCTAAGGTTTTTACGAGCTCAGCGATTTTCATGTACTAAAAGAAATGGAGCAAAGAATTTGTATCAAATTTTGCGTAAAAAATGAAATAAAGTATAACAAGTGTGTGAAAGGCCTATGGTGAGTTTGCTATCAGTAAAACAAGAGTTTACGAGTGGTATAAGCGTTTTCAAGTTGGTCGTGAACACGTTGAAGATGACGAACGCCCCACCACAGCAACAACTGCCGAAAACATGGAAAAAGTGAGAGAAATGGTTAGAAACAATCGCCAAATCACAATCAGAGACGTCGCTTACAATGTTAGCATATCGATTGCCTCATCCCATGAATTTTTTTCGAATGTTTTAGGTATAAAACGCGTTGCAGCTAAAGTTCCAAAATAGTTGAATTTTGAACAAAAACAGCGAACAACGAATCGAAGTTGCTCAAAAGTCATTAAATGAAGTCAACAATGACGGTTTACAGATAAGTATGACATCGAGACTAAGGTTCAGTGAAGGCATCCTGACACGCCAAGACCGAAAAAAGCTCGACAAATGCGGTCAAACGTGAAGGTTATATTCACTATGTTCTTCGATTTTAATGGCATAGTGCATCATGAATTTTGCCACGACTTTTGCACCTCGATAACGCACCTGCACACACTTCATTGCTTGTTCGGAAATTTTTGGCCAAAAGCAATAGTGTAACGATGGTCCAGCCTCGTGCCAGTGTTTTGAGAATTCGAAGAAGCCCTGACAAAAGTGCGAATAAATAAATGTAAAAAAACCGTTATTTTCTAAACACACCTCGTATATATGTACATACCGTACAATAACTTCTATTATTTTTATCTAAATAGATTGTTGTCGCATTTTTATTTTATTTTATGAGAGCTAAGTGGATAACATCGAATCTAAATCTGAATGAAAAATACTTAATTTGAAAATTTTGTTCTGTGGTATATATACACATCAAATGGTTGCAATAAGTTGTGAAATATTGTGTTGCAACACCAAAGTAACAATATAAACAATGCATCATTTCGCCTCATCTATAAATTGAATCTAGGAACGTTACGCACATTGTCGACAAAATGGAAACAAGAAACGCCATTTGAAGAAACACAATTTCATTGTTTACACCTTTTTTCTTTTTTGTAACCAGGATTAAATGAAAAACAATTGCAAATATATCTTTCGCATTTCCAGATTTTGCATTTATCAAACGACTGTTACGCATAACAGTCTTTGTTTGTCGAACGATCTTGATTTTGTCACATCCGGTTCGAAGGGGCTAGAAATATATAGCGACCTAATCGAAATGCAATGATTACGTAAGCGTAAATAAGAGATCTAGAAATCGTGTATAGGTAATACATTGTTACATTTTTTTAGAACATAAGTTATAGACAATGTATAGGACTGGTAAACCACGCTCGTGCAATCTTTTCAAAAAAAGGGGAAAGTTAAGAAACTTCGAATTTCTACTTTAAGAGAATGTTAGATCCTATTTGTGTAACCGCCTAATATGAAGTTGGTCCTTGGAACCGGATAGCAACAGATTATAGTTATTAGCGTTTTTGCATTGCCGTAAGCTCAGCGTCTAGACTAACGGATATTATTTTTTAACGTGTTCCAGTACGTGTATTATTTTATACAATTACTCGGAGCTGTAAGCAGTTTCAGCATTTGCACACTCGCTGATCAGCTGAAGCAAAGTAATAGGCGCTAGTATAGTGGAGTGGGCAGCAAGTAGGTTTAGATAAAACAGAAATGTGATGTAATAGTTAATTTGCTATTATTATGTAACCGACAATAAACTAAATGAATAACAATTTGAAACACACAACTAGAACTATCAAGATTTATAAAATATCACTGCGATGAAAAAGGGTAAAGAATCATTTATTACTGCAATTTATAGGCCAATAACACAAGAATGCCAAATTAGAACTACAACATCGTATAAAGTCCGCAGAATAGAAATAGAAATAAAATAGAATGAAGATATGCCATCCGTCATTATTATCAAAATAACTATTACTGCGTTTTTACTGCTTGTGAATACTTTTGCCGTTTAGTTATAGTACATTCATGACTTAATTAATCCATAAACTGTTCTGCATTAATATCGAATATTGATATATTATACAGAACTTCTTCTTTCTGCAAGTCTAAAATATGTATATTAACCATACAAAGTATACAATATATCGATTCAATTAAGCCCCCACTACAGCCTAATCAAAACTGTGATGTGCAAGAGTGTAATAATTTTTCAGTGTAATATTGCTTTCTTACCTCAGCATTTTCTCTTACCTTTTGTTTCCACTTTCCTTATCTTACGCTACAGAGGGAAAGTTGCTTATTCAATCGTCCATGGTGTGTGAGGCAATATATATTTCAGTTAAACCTCATATGGTGGTAATTTATTTTTTATTAAAAAGACTGCATTTCCATCATTGAAGCCTGAAGGTTATGTTGAAAATCATCAGTCTTTATTAAAATTTTAAATTTTGTATACGAGAACGATTATTTGTATACTAATAATAATACAGGTTATCTATGAATCTAGTGTAGTTTTTCGATAAGTGTTCTACTGTTTCCTGGGTCTTAATTTATGCAAAACACGTTATGCATTAACATTCATTGATAATGCCTTGTAAGAAAACCTGTGAGGACATGTAGAATCTGCTTAGTTCTAACATGGCCTTTGCTCTTTGATTCTTGAAATTTTGAAGAAACGCCTGGTAATGTCTCAAACTAGGAAGATTCTCTCAGCAGCATGCTTTGTGCTGCCGCTTCCTGTCTTTGGGTTCTATTTCGTGTGTGCTACTACTTTTGTGGATAGAATAGCTTCTGTCCCATAAATGAAGTTGTGGCGGCCCTCTTTGCTAATACTTTATTTCCTTCGCGTAGGTTATTCAAACTGTCAAGGCATTCAGAACTCAGTGCCACTACGGCTACTTGACTATCGGAGAAAATTGCAATGCCACCTAGTGTCACCATTAACATCGCGTCTTAGGTTACTGATCCGACTACCTCTGCACGTGCTTCTTTATCCGTTTAGGGATCGACTGTATATCATTCAATGTTATTATCCAGATAGTTTTTCCACTTTTTTAGGTCAATGATAACACTGCAATTCGAACAAAGATCAAATTTATTCCATCTATTATTATTATTATTCTATCTGGATCATAAGATAAGTTAAAAAGGTCATAAAAATACATATACTAATTATATCATTTAATGGTATTTGCTTTTAGAAGGTAGTTGGAGGATTCTCCTTCCCATTCCAGCTTGTTGCTTACTCTCGCAAGAAAATTCTATTGGAAGCTATATTTCTTGACCATTTCATCGTTGGGTAGATCTAGAAGAATCCCGTTAGAGATAGCCACGCTCTCTGGCTATAGTCTTCTACCTAATTTGTTTATACATAATCGCATAAGTCAATCCATCCACCATAGTTTAGGGGTGTGAGGTCAAAGATGTGATCGTATGAGTGTTCGTAGTAGCATCCGTTTATCAATTTATGGTGGTCATACTGTGTATCTCCAGGTTGTTGCAAAATGAGATTTTAAAATCTCTTTTGGTGATGGTGTAGCAGAACATATATGCCATAAATTATCTTTTGAAAAGATATGCAACCCGTTACATTCAAAATTAGTTAATGACGAGGCTAACTGCATTTCTCGACTACGATTCCTTCTTCCCCATCTTTCCGGCCTTCATGCACTTTTCTAATTCTATTCGCAGCAACCAACCTGCTACATACCAATCACTAATATAGATGTGTAAAGTTGCTAATTTCTATCAAATTTATATTTTTTATTAATTTCATTTAATCAATTAACTAACTTAATTTAATTTCTTTTTTTATGTGTGTATGTATATGTTTAATATATTAGCTTTTGTTATTTATACTTGGTAGTGTATATAATTTGAAAGCACGCTAATAAAGAACGGCCTATTTAACATTATTTGAGTGTCTAGTAATATGCATTACTGAAAATCAACAACACATGCCATTTGCTCATTTGTTTTCTTTGCGTATTTTATATTTCATCTTAGAAATACATTAATTGAGATATTTTATTATTTGTTGACAGGAATTTCTTTATTTAATCCATTATGCCAGGAGATTATACGTATAATGATTTTACCTTTTTGTCTACGAATATGTACGAAGCTTTTTCTTATTCGTTAGCACAACTTGTAAATAAATGGCTTTACTTAAATGTTACCGGTTTCATTTAGGACCCAATGATTATAATGTGTTAATTCATAGATAGTTATTGACACGCTAGTAGTTACAGACTTCAGAAATACATTAATTTAACTTTTCAAAATATCGCAGTAAGTGTTACCTAAAAAAATAGTTGCCTTCAACAATGTCACCTAACAAACTCATTCGAACGTATTCGTGATGATATTTTTTGTGTGTTTTCATCTACAATGCTAGTAATTCAAGTTGTCTTTTAATTTTTGTATCGTTGTTGGTCGACGTCTAAACATTAAATTTTTTAAATAATCCCACAACCAGTAATTCGCTGGGTTAAGAAAAAACGTTGGTTAATAATTTTTTGACCGCGCGAAAACTGTACAGGAGTGCTCCACCCTTCATACAATTTATGTTTTCAATTCCGTTGTGCTCGTTTCGCAGCTATAGAACAACATAATCTCTTAACATTTGTATGTATCATTCATCATTTACGGTTACAGATACGGCTATCCCATTCTGCATTTCCTCGTAGAAATACGAATCTATGATAAAATCAGCTCTAAAAACGCACCAATTGGTGACTTTCTTGTCATGAAGACTTTCTTGTACGATTTCTTGTAGACTTTCTGCAGACTAGACTCATTAGAGCAATTTTGAGTATGTATTGTCTCTACTATTTATCTATCCATAAAATAAATAATTGAGCATTGAACCAACCATTCCGTGTTCAATTTCCATTCTAGCTGTTATTTACAAAGAAAACACGTACCTACATAGCAGCCAAGTCTGCTTCCTTAAACAGCATTTTCAATTTATATGGGCAAAAATTTTGGGTAAAATTTTCCAAACCGTGATATACGCCATTTTGCATTCGCTTGGATCCCATTTGCACTGCTGATTGCTAGTGTATTATCTCTGGCAGTGTTCTGATTATCATGAAGAACCGTTCCAACTTGGACATCATCACTAATTCTTGGGCTTCCTGACCTTGGTATAAATTCTCGTCTAAAATCTCCGTATTCCAACGGTATTTCCTATAGATACAGAAAAATTCCATTACTTAAGCAATTAGATTTCGTTATTAACTTAATTTGTTTAATAATTTATAATACATACATCCCTTACTTTATGATAACTGTGTACTTTAAAGGGCGCGCTAGAAAGTAGTTTTATTTATATATTAGTACATAGATACCTATTGTATATTATGTCATATTTTTACCTGTAGATAACACAGAAATGTACTAATTAATCTTTTAGAAAAGATATTACCTGCAGATAAATCACTAAACACTTGAAAAGTGTAAGTTATTCTTGTTCTGAAACGCAGCGAAAAAGGATCCTGTATGTGGTAAAGACCTTGACCGGATTTTATTTATGCAATACATTGCAGTTCCAAACTAAGGATTCTTTACTACTAAATTTAGTAAAAGCCGATTATGTAAGCATACTATAATATTACAATCATACACATTATCCTTAACCCAAAATACTATTATTGTATTCATTCATATATATTATAAATAGTTTGGAAACAATGCATCATATCCACATTTGGTTCACCGAGCACACATTCAATTATGTGGCTCTGATTCGTGCGTCCCAAAACGAATTTTCGATTACAACACGGATACTTGAAAGGATGCCATTAATAATGCAAACAAACAAACGTAAACTACGCGGAAAAGCAGTTCAACAAATTCGCGTCTGCTACATATTCATTACATAAATTTATCGAAGGTAAAATATATTTACTGTTATTGTTAAACCACAATGCCTGAGGCTCGATTAATCCACATTACCGTTTCGAATTCAAATACGAAGGCCGTCTAAATTAGGATTTAAATTCATTCATCAATATCGACACGAAAATATGTTCGTGCTGATTCAACTCAACTAAACTACTGCCTTCATTAATATTAATTTAACCCAAACAGTTTTATACTGCTACGTTTTGCAATTATCTTGAAAATGTAGACGAGACATTATAAGTACGTGAATTTCATAAAACATCTATGTGAAGTTAGTACTCGGAATGTCGGAAGTGGTCCTTTATTTCGCTTTGTGTTTATCTCTGCTAGAATTGTAAAATATTATTATGGGTTTACATAAACCGACTACTAATTTCAGAAACTTCTGAAGACTAATATGTATGGCTAGAACGTGCATTTCGACTTAGACCATCTTTAAACACAACAGTTTCTGTAATGAATGTAGTTTCCTACCTTCATCACTATACAAAACAACTACTGTTGTGCATAATTATTGGATATACTAAAATACAAGAATGGCCACATGAATAAACTAAACACATTTTTATTTTTTGACAATAACATTGTTACATCGTCCAGATGATGCTTAATGAATAATAAAGATATCGGACAGGAATAATTAGTGCTTGAATGGATGAGAGGAAATGCTTTAAATTATGTTATTAATTGATGAAAACACTTTGGGCTTCGTTGAATACATTCTAAGATTATCACCAATTTCTTTCAAAATTTCTAGTACCAAACCAACCAAAACCTTTTCAGAACTGATAAAAACGTCTATTAAGAAAATGTTACTTCTAAGGTTGCGTAAGCTCTGATAATTGCTATCACCTCAGTATAATTCAGAAATTCATCCTTAAAATATCCATGAGAATTGCTCAACTTCATGTTATTAATGTACGTAAATGTTTGTTTTCAAATGACCACTAATCGCACTATCTTGAGTATAATAAACGTATACAAACGTATCTGGAGATATTATCTGATTAGACACGCTATGTACGACAACAATTTGTTCCCGAAAGCAATTATACTTCATCTTCCACACGTTCTTCTAATTAGCAGCGATGTAAATCTTGTGTAAATGCAAACGGACGTCAACAAAAAAAAAACAAGAAAAAAGCACAGTCGAATCCTACGTCATACTTCTGCGCCTACATTTACGCAACATGCGAATCGTTTCAATCTAATCTCCATGAGAATATCACTATAATAGATTCGTTCATTTCGGCTAAAGTTACGAAACGTGCGATACCT
>SMLS01039626.1:0-11249 GCA_004785975.1 Popillia japonica | reverse complement strand
TTATCTTTCCGATTTCCTGCTATATGAGAATATCCGATAGCAGGAAACCAAACTATATTACCTTTTCTAACGGCTACTTCTCGCCGTTACCTGACACGCCTAAAAATTAATGCTGAAGTGATCTAACGGGCCCCAGCGCAACGAAAGCTAACTTTGCTGCCTGACATGCATCCTGTTCAGTAGTAAATGGCTAGACTAAATAATAGCGTTTGTCTCTATTTGTAGTGTTCCGGCATATTGTTCTCGCCAAAAAGATTATCTATCCGTCGGCTAGTTCTGCTTGCGAATTCGGGTTCGTTTATACGCTACCAATGCCTGCATAATTGTCCCATAGCATCTACTCCTGAGAAATATCTTCTGTGGAGAGGTCTAACTTTTTTCTTACTTCTATCCTGAATTCTGCTCTCAATGGCAGATCCAGTAGTAAATTCTACGCCATTAAACAAAAAGTGCGAATACATTATACCAGGGTGTCTTTGAAATAAAAGTACAGTTCTGTAGAATATAAATCCCAAAAACTGTAGTTCAATTGCGACGCGAATGCTAAATTACATCTCAGTATGCTGTGTAGCGTACTACGAGACACTCCGACCTGTCGTGCCGCTTCTCGAGTACTTACACCTGGATGTCTATCAACAAGGTCCAAGAGGTCTTCTTCAGCACGCAAACCGTTATGCAAGCGTGGAATGTGTCTCGATGATTTGGAAAACGCTGACGTAGGAAAATTTTCATCTGTTTCCCCATAAATGAAAATCAGACTGAACACAACAGACTGAATCTGATTGTGCGTTGGACAGAGACTAAATGTCGTTTATCGTTACGCCTATACGCCGCTACGATATGCTATAGTAACATGCAACATGCTTTCCTTAAAACACAGAGGCACGACCAATATTTTATAAATATCTTTGTCATTTTTTTTCCGTGTCTGGGAAGAAATTTGCGTCAAATATTTTGGATTTAAGTTTTGATAAAATAATATATATTTCCATTTTTCATATTTTTTACTTTTATTTCAAAGACAACCTGTATACTATCATTAGGGCGGCAATTTTGAAAATTTTAGATGACATATTCGTCTAGCATCAAACATTAACTTAATAATGCTACAGGTAATAAAATAGACAAGCTGGTTCTGCTGTGTGTCGAAAAGTAGTGCCATCGAATATTTATTGTGACAACATACCGTATACATAAAGGTCCAATAGAATTTACCCAACAAACATACATCAATTGTAATTATTTAAAAACTAAATTCCATTGCAAGTTCATCTGCACTCTATTGCAGGTCTGCGATATTTGTGTGAGTATTCAAATTGTTGAAATCAAAGAGAACGCTAAAAAAGCGATTTCCGAAATAAATTGAATAACAGTTGCTGACAACAACTGTAATAAATGTAACTCGCCTAAAGCTTTAACGATACGTTTATATCAAATTGATATTTCATAATTAACAAGCACGACAATTAAATTCGTTTTAGCAGACTGGTGAATTTAATTTTGTGGAATATGCTTTGGTATATGTATTCAGAATTTACATACAAAATTACTAGATATATAGAAACGAATTCAATTGTAATTCATTATACCGTTTATTCAGCCGTTCAATTTTCAAACCCTTGATCCCTTATAACGAAGTTAGTGTAAATGACAATGTTGAAAACTGTAACAGCAGATATGTAAAGTGAGAAAGCCTTTTTCACGCATTAACCTTTTTACAAAACAAAAACTATCTAAACTCCTCCGGTCAGCAACTGTACGGTCGCCCTTTGAACATGAAAACAACCCCGCAGCAGGCTATAAAAACAATGCTAACATCGGTTAAAGTTTATGACACGTGACAAACTCCAGAAAATTTTTTCGCCGGTTCACTTCGTTCCAGCTCTATTAATTTCATATCAATCTTTTAATAAATCAAAAGCCAATATACAGCGAGAGATGCTAGCGCGATAATCCTCTAATTGATCGGTAATGTATCCGTATAGTCTATTGTTCTATAGTTTGTGAGACAGGCGTTACAATCTGATTATCGTAGTCGATATGAACTTGTGTACGTGCCCTTTCGACGTTACAGACTCGAATGTAGCCCTTAATTGGATTCTCTTTGTTTGTTATTGAGGATCTGGTATGAGTTTTAGAATCTCGCGTCGCCGATTTGGCAACATTGGAATTCAATAGTTCCGGATCGCTAAAACAACTGAAGCCGTAATTTCACGAAAAGGATATACGTATACCTGTTGACGTATCAAAGGCATTATGGTCGTTTAGCAAGCATTGAAATTATTTCTAATTTAGCTTTGGCCACGCTTTTTGTTAAGTATAACGCACACGTGTGACAAATTCAATAGTACTGTAACAGTAGCGTAGTAGTAGTAAATTAGTTTGTTATTACCGCAATATGTATATTCTTTATCTGTAATGTCTGCTACATTAAGTGTTTATTACAATAGGATAGGAATGTCATTTTTATAAATAAGTAACAATAAAATATTTAACTCCAAAACGGAAACTTTTCCAACGGAAGGTCGCCAGATAACTACATACATACATTTATCTATATCCTTTCTTGATATTTTAGCTTCATTTTCTGCGTCATCTACTTTACTCAATGTAGTGTTATCAACTTTTCTGCAATATATCGAATGTAATGAATAGTTTGCAAACAGATTTCTGTAGAAGTACATTTTTACAATGACTGACAAGAGGCTCCTCGGAGAAAATTGTGTATTTAACTTGGCAAAAAAACTCGAGTAAAGAATGTACCTTCTTGGCAAACTATCGAATAAATTTCTGTTGAGTAATATTTTGGTGGCGGTGCCGGATGCATTTGAAGATTTTGCAATAAAACATATTTTTGACATTCAGTTTTATACAAAAATTGTAATACAACCGTATGTATATGGTGTGTTAGATATCTTTGCGTAAGATCTGTTGAAAATATCGAGAACATGTACAGTCTTGAGCCAAAAACTAAAGCACCCCCTTCCATGATTGTAATTATGCCATCTTTTTAAATAAAATATCACAAAAATTGAAATATGTTTACATTTTTGTTTACTTATTATGGTAGTATTTGCAAAACCTAACAAAAATTATTCGGCAGTGTTAATATAAAAAAAGTGAACGGAAAACGTATATAATATGTATCTCTAAACTGGAATGACAAAATTAAAGCACTCCCTCCCTGCTTAAATCAGAAATTTCTTAATATTTTGTAGCAAATCCTTTACTTTGTAGAACGGCTGCACATCACTTTGGCATCGAAGATATTAAGTTGTCAATAACATCCGTTGATATGTTGTACCTGCTTGATATGTTTAGCAGCTTCAAATAATGCCACTTTTGTTGTACAATTTTCTCTATTAATTTTCATATTTACGATCTCCAATAAGTTCTGAATAGAATTGAGATCGGGAGATTGGGCAGGCCACTTTAAAACCTCTATAGCATTTTGCTCTAACCAAGTTTTACAATGTTGAGAAGTATGCTTCGGATCATTGTCATGCTGCAACATTACATCTTTGTCAAACACATGTAGTGTATGTTTCATGTACACATGTGAGTGTACATGAAACGATCCATTATTCCTTCTATTCGGTGGATAGGTCCGATTCCTTGTCCAGAAGAGCACCCCCAGACCATAACATTTCCTCCTCCGTACGTGGTAGTTGCGATACAGTATTTAGGATTCAATCGTTGTCCTTTTGGTCTTCTTACTCGCCTCATTCCATCGAAATCTTTCAAATTATATTTGGATTCATCACAAAGCAATACAG
The DNA here is from genome assembly GCA_004785975.1 of Popillia japonica. Lineage (NCBI taxonomy): Eukaryota > Metazoa > Arthropoda > Insecta > Coleoptera > Scarabaeidae > Popillia > Popillia japonica. Next base: position 7,473 of record SMLS01039626.1, on the reverse strand, counting down.
TTTTCTATTTTTGGACTGTCCAGTCGAGGTGAGCTTTGGCAAACTGAAGCCTGGCTGTTATGTTTTCGGACGAAATAAAGTTGATTGGGCGAAACAGTAGGATCATTTTGAAATTTGTTTTTTAATCAGTGAATCGTCTTGTCTTGTACTTTTTCGTGGCCTTCCGCCGGTATGTATAGTAGAAATGCGAGCGGTCTGTTGAAATTTTTTAATTAGCCGCGCTATCACTGATCTGTTTACCGAATATTTTTCACTTACCTTGTGTCTGAATAAACAGTTTTCACAGTCACTAATAATCTTATTTTTAAATTCAATTGAATACGTATTTCTTGCCATTTTTATGTATTCACAACTCTGCAATACTAACGAACTATGATCTCATCTATACATTTGCCTATTTTGTTGGATTCGGTCGCTGATGTGGCATTTTACGTGCACTTCACTAATTTCCTCTATTCGATCTGACAGAGATGCTGTTCTTTAAAACAAAGGAAAGGGCTGCTTTAGTTTTGTCCAACCCATTTACATTTACATACTATTATGTAAATTTTTTATTTGCACGTTTTATATTAAAATTTTTGCATAGTTTTTGTTCAGTTTTACTAATAGTGAACTAAAAGTAAACAAAAAATGTATACATATTAAAAATTTCCTGTTGTTTTATTACAAAGAGGCCTTAATTACAACCGCGTAACGGAGGGTGTTTTAGTTATGGCCATACCAACACAGTATGACATTTATAAAATTTGGGATGATGTTCTATAGGATTGGGTACACTCTGCTTAAATGTCACTTTTGATCCTCGTGCCAAGGTAAAATATTCTATACCTTGTTTTTTAATAAGCGAACCTAATCGAAAATAGCCCGCCAAAATATAGTCTTACGATTGGTTTATTGTCGGTCATGTTTACACTGCCCAAATTTGTACTATTAAATACATTGTAAGAAGAATCATACATGAGTTGTCCAACTTTGTATAAATTAATGAAGAAGCTTAATTCTAAGTAAGCTCGGTTACTAATTATTTAAGTGTTTTATATAATACAGAGTATGTATTTACAGATATTTCAAACGTAATCGTAATGTGATGATAATGTTTTGTGCAGCCGAAGATTTTTATCTGCAATATCGAAATATAGCAATGAGCACAATCTATTATTTAGACAAAATATGGCTGAATAAAGGGTACCCAAGAGCAAAAGAATGGGTAGATGTTAATGTTACAACACGCAGACAAAAATTTATAGATGGTGGACCTACTGGTTTCAAAAATCCTACTGGTAAAGGAAAACACTTAATTATTTTGCATATTGGTTCTAAAAACGGTTTTGTTGACTATGGGTTACTACTGTTTGAAGGAAGAAAAACACCCAATTACCACGATGAAATGGATGCAAATGTTTTTGAGGAGTGGTTCTGTGATGGTGATAGTGATTCTGTTGAACAACTGTGCGATTATGAATTTAAAATATAATATTCTTGAATAATTAAGTTACACCAGTTTTTATCGATATATAGTTTGGTGCAGTTAGTGCTTCTTTCTATTGTAATTTATAATAGTATGTAATATCAATTTTAAATTTCTGAAATACAAGTTTGATGTTAATATATTTATGTACTACAAATATAATGCAAATAATAAAATACGTATTAAAATTATTGTGCACTTATTTTTTTTATAAATATGTAAATAACAAGTTTATACTTTAGATTATAATTTATAATTTAAATTTACCGCCAAAATAGCTGTCTGTTTAATTTGCCTAATGTCAAGCGGATTTTATCATTTGGTCCGCTTACCTAATAAAAAGCAGGGTATAGTTACTTTTTAAATTCATACATTGACCTTTTTGTAACCCTTTATTAAAAGCAAAATAAAATAACACAAGAAACTCTTTGAAGCATATATTTAAATATAAAGTGAATAGCGTTGCTATTGTATGCCATAATGTATGACCTGCTTTCCCAACATTATAAACGATACACGTACTCAGTTAAGGAAATCCTATTCATTCGCTTTTGCTAGCATTATTAAAAACTTATAGTGCTTTTTCTAACGGGTTCCCGCTACCGTCAGGTTAATATAAAATGCAAGCTGAAAGGGCATATTCAACTCTAAGATTTAAAGGTAGATTATGGCGATGTTTTAGTCCCACCTGAACGCCGCGAATAATTTATCGGTAGCTGCTCCTTCACGAGGTCGTAGCTGTGTTTAAAAATTCGGCAAGGTAATGGGCAGGCAAAAGAGTTTCCGGGAATAATAAACGACTACGCCCCTAGATTTAATTGCGCTGATACAATGGATGGTGATAAAAACATTTTACCTACTTCCTTGAATTTGTTAGTATCGATTCTGAAGTGCAATCATGAGCTATTTAGGATCAAATTTTATTGCTTGGTGATCTTTTAAATAAATCAATAAGATGTTAAACAAAGAACATTCTCCATCTTAACCGCATTCAATTAAAAAAAATCAACTATTGATGCCGTGTACGGGATATTTTTGTGTGAACTACTTATTAAATTGGCGGCAATTTCGGGAATTGTTTTTCGCATTTGGACGCAAAAAATAAACCTATAAATTTCGCTCCTGCATACGCTAGGAAAGATTTGTCGTTTCGACCTATATTCGGTGGATATTCCTGTTTTAGCAAATAATACGATACATCTACGCTTCAGTTAATATATCGCCAAGAATATGCATGACATAACGATAACCTAGCCTCCGGTAACAGCGGAAGTTGTGCGAGAAGATGTGCCATGTATTTGCGAAGTATCTTCATAGATGAGAATGAAAATGGAATGAATGGATGGAAAATACCAGAAATAAAATAATCTGTGTTCTCCTTTATCCTGCAGTTATCTAAATTAGAATCAGAAATATGTTGGAAGATTAGGTTAAGTCAGTGATGTTAAATGTCAATGGGTACAATTTATGAAAACTTTTAATTGTTTATCTTATTTTTTCACATACGATAGGATCTCAATGTTAGAATTAGGAATTAAACAAACTACTACTTTATTTTCACAAATTAACTGGTTTTCTGCCTGTTTTTATCGAAAGCTCTATATGTTCGTATACTTTGAAATGGATAAAATTCCTAATGTATATAAATTAACAAGATCGTAAAAATTTCAAATTTTTCAGTATATAATTCCCTTATTCAATGAGAGCTGTTACACAAACAAACTTACTAAATCGGTTGTAATACTGGAAAATATTTCGGTATTAACTGTTATACAGAAATAACCGAAGGCGAACAGGAAATCATTTTAAAGCCGATAAAGCTCGTGCGCTGTATGTTGTAATCTGGATACGTGTGTGTGTATGTGTGGAAGTACGAGCTGGGTTTTCTAACTCGCGCCCCACGCCGAATCGATAACGGATACAAAAGAAACATTTGCACCAGTCAAGGGGGAAACCCGCACATTCTATGACAAACATTAGCACGCGTGCGAAATCGAAATCAACCACAATTTATTATGTTACACGTAGATATACTGATTGATGTAACCTACACGTAGATTACTGAAGTTTGTATTGTTAAAGTTGTAATATTCGACGAATTGTTACATATAGATATTCAAAAAGTTTCTTAATACATAAATTTGTAGAGTTGCAGAGAGTGAATAGGAGTAGTAGTAGAAGTAATTTGATAAAAAAAACAATTTGATAAAATGTCCACAGTTTGTAAATCATGTATATGTATATACATATGTGAATTACATATATAAATTGAATTTGCTACTTCAACATTGAATGCGTTCTACAATGTGCATGCAATAAATGTTGATGAAAATAATGTCTAAGTAAGTAAGTAATGAAGGTGTGGAAAATAATTCATTTACAAACCACATAACTTCGACTTCATACATATGCAAGTGGACTTGGTAGGTATATACATATTAATTTTCCAAGAAAAACGTGACCGTCATCGGAGAATTAAACCACGGATTCCAAACTATCACTCACATCGGTGGCTATCCGGCTAACCACTACAGCTACACTTAGCCTTGTAGATACTTTCTTGAAAACTGCAATATTCCATCACTTGACTTTAAGTACACTCAGCGAAATCTCTATAATTCCATAGCATTTTGTAGTTCCCCTATAAATATTTAGCAACTGTAATGGTTGGGAATTACCTAGAATTTTATTTTTGAACGTAATGAAATATTGAAGAAATATTATTTTGTAAATATCAAACTTCTTAGATAAGTAGGAAAATTACCTGTGATGTAAACGTATAATACGAGCGAAATTTGTATAGTTCCACAGTGCTAGATAAACATTGTATGAAGTTAGGAATTACCTGCCAGTGGAAAAACGCTTCTGAACACTTTAGGAAATGTATTCGTTACTAAATATATATAATATTGAAGTACAGGTATTAGTTAATAACAATGCCGAGAGGTAAACTGCTAACCGAGGATGAAAAACCAAAAACAAATTGTTATAAAGAAATGAGGTGTTCAAACAGAGCAATAATCAAGAAATTGGGGCGATCCCATCATCTCATCAATAATTTTATAAGTTTAAGTAATTTCTGCGGCAAATATCGTCCTAAGAGAACTAATGAAAAACTTACGCGAAGACAGCGCTCATCGATATTTCGGTTAGCATCTTCTGGTAATGTAACTGGACAACAAATCAACTGTGATTTAAATTGGCCAGTAACTAAAAGACGTGTACAACAAATTTTATCCGGCACTAAACGCTTTAGATGGCAGAAAAAGGTCTCAAAACCACCCTCAAAGAAGACTCACAAACAAGTAAGGCTGACATTTGCACAAAATCATATGTGTTGGGATAATGAATGGAAGAACATCATATTTCCGACGAAAAGAAATTTAATTTGGACGAACCTGATGGCTTTAAATACTATTGGAACGATTTGCGTAAGAATACTGCAGGGCCGTGCGGTGGATTTAGAACTGGTGAGGCAGCAATGAATTTTGGCGCCCTGTGAGGTATTCATTTCTGAAACTATTTAGGTAACAGTTCGAATGAAATTCGATTGAAATGCCGCCCTTACTCATTTGCCGCCCTAGGCGGTTGCCTTGCCGCCTCACCCCACCACACGGCCCTGACTGAAGTTGCCATGAGTAGAAATTTTGGTGGCGGTAGTGCAATGGTTTGGGCGGCTTTTACCCATAACAATAAAACTCCTATATGTTTTATTTCAACACGAATAAATTCTGAGTCTTTTTGAGAATTTTTAGAAACGATTCGAATAGATTTTGGCTGCAAGATTGGATATTTCAGCAAGACAACGCAGCTGTCCATTCTTCCAGACGATTCAAGGAGTGGTTTCAACAAAAAGAAATCAAATGGAATGACCTGCTTACTCACCCGACTTGAACCCACATGAAAATCTGTAGGGAATATTAGCTAGGAAGGTATATGCCAATAATCACCAATACGACAACATTAAAGAACTGAAATCTGCGATGAGATGTTGGAATGAGATTCCTGTTGTTAATAGACAGTATGAAGAACCGAATTTTTGAAATTGTTTTGAATAAAGCATCCAACACTCATTACCAAGTTTATCAAAAATTAAAAAATTATAATGTTGTTATTTTGTTTAACTATTTTTCTGTAAGTGGACTTGTAGAAATTTCGCTGTTGTAACTTATCATTATTATAAATACTTTCTGTAAAAACTGTAATATATTTTTGCTTTGTTATTTTCACTTGCACACACCATTCTTTGCAATGAAGCTTTACCCTTAATAAATAGTTTGCCGGATATTTTAAGAAAAACATTATGTATATTCTGTTCAATAGTCCATGTGAAACTCTAGAAGTATCGCTCAGTATATAGTGTATATTGGCGAGCACACAGAATTAAGAAATACATAACATTTAAAATAAACTCAAATAGCACATTCTGACCAAACTCAAGTCTGTAAGAAGCTTCTATAAGCATCGTCTCAGTGTTAGTGTTTGTGCATTGATATCTAGAGAATACGGCGTTGAAGTCTTCAGTGAACAACTGCCATGAAAACTTGTATTCGTCTAAGAGAACGGTTATTTTACATAAGCAATCAACGAGTAGCAGTTTATCATTTATACACTATATCTAGTGAGGTACCAAACAAATGAACACATGGAAGGATCAACTAAAGCTTTGTATAAAAAAAAGTGTGCAGTATACACTGCTGAAAATAATTGACGAGTACGCTCTGTATAATCTGAACGCGCGAAGATACATCCATATAATTTGCGGAGCATCAAGGTTTCCTGTAGACAAGTCTACGCAACGAGTTTCGACTTTTACTATCGTTGCATTTTTTAGTTAGCGGCTCCGATAGGTGCAACATGCCGTCGCTATGGAGACCGAAGAGAAACTAAAGTGATAGTGATAGGAATGTGGAGCAAGTAGAACAAGTTAACGTCTTCAAATACTTAGGAGTGTTACTAGAAAAGACAGGAAACATGGAAAATGAAACCAACAAAAAAATATCTAACGCCGCACGCACTTATCACGGTCTTAATAACCCGTTTCTTAGAAGGAAAGAAGTAAATAAAAATACTAAGACGACCAATTTTAATCTACATGGTGAAGGTTGGGTGTTAACTAAACCACTTTCTAGTAAAATTCTAACCGTAGATATAAAGTTAAAGGAATAAAGCAAACCAAATATGGAAAGCTAGAGTAACACACAAGAGAGGCAGAGGATTAACTAAAATTATTTTAGCAGAGTAAATGCAACGTTTTATAATTTTTATAATGAGCGAAGTTTTTTCATTAAAGATTACATTCAGTTGCACTTAACGAAACAATTGGACAAACACTCAATTCGCTAGATAACACAACGAAAATAATGCTTGTGAAAGTGTCCAATTAAGTGGGATTTGCCAATTTTATAATACGTAAGGATCAAGTAGAGAGACTTACTATAATGTAATATTACCATTTCTAGATCTTTAAATTAACAACTCGGTAACAATCTTACAATAAATTGTAGTTGACCGAGATTCGTTTTTTATTTATTTTAGTAAATTCACACAATTCATTAGTGTCTAAAAATAAAACACCCCAAAAATAAATTGATATACAACGTAGAGAAGGAACTAGTTCGAATATAATGATTATTTGCAAAATCAACAAAAAAATCCAGTTCTTTTCAACCGTGTCTCGTAACGTATATAATATTCGGAGGAGGCAACAAAGAACACCCTATTATTCTATTCATACCATGTTTACTTGCCAACCACAATTTCAGTCGATATTTTAGAACGACCCAGTATTATTCAGTGTTGCCAAAGCTTTATCTGAATTATGCAAATATAATTAGGGCATGTCCACAGGCTATCGTCATTGAATGATATGAGAGCGGGATGCATCTTCGCCAGTAGGTATATCAGCTTTTTACGGAAACCATTACGAATATGCGTATTCAATCCTCCAACATCAAACGAATTCCATTTGACCTACATGTGTATCTAATGGTTGTTACTTCTTT
>SMLS01039625.1:0-11829 GCA_004785975.1 Popillia japonica | reverse complement strand
CTCTGCTGTCTAGGTTGTACCTTCGAATTTCCCACACTGTGTATGTTCGCTATATTGGATCGATGTAGGTGTGCTGCATCTCTCGCTGAAGTTTCCATACTGACAGCTATGTCAACTGCTTTCTCGATGTCAAGTTCTTTTTGTTCGAGTAAACGGCTTTGAATGTTTTGAGTTCGCAGGCCAAAAACAAATTGGTTCCGTAGAACTTTCTTGAGATAATCTCCAAACTTGCATGTTGTTGCCATTTTCTGTAACGCTGTCAAATATTCGCGGGCACTCTCTCCTTCGTGTTGCTTTCTTTGTATGAATCGGAAATTTTCTGCGATTTCTAAGGGTTCTGGGTTGTAATGTAATTTCATCGTGTTCACTAACTGTTCATATGTCCTTGTATCTGGGGTTTCGGGTGATGTCTTATCACATAAGACATCATATGCTTCGGGACCCATGTAATGTAGTAAATATGCTGCTTTCTTGTTTGGTGCTGCAGCAAAAACGTTAAATGCACTCTCCAATCTCATCAGCCATCCATCAAATTTTTTCGATGTATCGAACGTTTCAATTGAAAAAACTGTATGGATTGAGTGTACCGCATCCTTTTCTGTCATCATTATTTTTGTAATGTGTATTGTAGTATAGTATGTAGAATGAAATTGCCGAACACGTGGACACACAAATATGTATATATGTACAACTCTCACTTACTGTTTGTACATAAATTGTAGGTTATCTCTGCCTCGTCGCCAAACTGTTGTATATGTAAAGACGTATGTAGGTATTATTTCTATTCTTTCTTTATTAAAAATTCAAATTATAAATTAACTGAATTAACTCGAATGACATTTTCCTACATCCTGTTATTTTTCCCTGTATGCCCGGTAACTCATACATATATCAATATATAACATCCATTTAACCATTGGTTTAACTAACCGAGTACAACGGAAAGAACGCAGAATTAAATAATAACACGAAGTTTTTCAAAACTATTTTTGAATCAATTTGACACTTCCAAGCTCCTGTACAAAAAGACAAATGAAGTAAACACAGCTGTTCAAGAGCAACCAACCCTGCACACCAACTTGTCATTCAACCGGTATTACAATGTAACAGCTAATGTGAAGTGTAAAAACAAAATCTACTGCTACCATAATTGCTGACTGTTCATCTAGATAACTGTTTTTGTACCAAGCAAACTGGATAACATCTTTATGTCTTGTAGAAGAAAATTGAAAATGCAAAGAAGTTTGGCAAGCATAAAATATGGTTTCTTGCATGCAGCTGCATACCAGATGCTTCTAAAGAAATTTTATTTGATAAATGACAAATTGCAGAATTGGAATCGGTATCAAGAATATTAGTTTGTTAGATTTCATAAGTTAATCATTGCAGGTTATATTTTAATTTTTTAATGCAAAATCTAATATTACGGAATTACGGATATAATATCGAAGACTATACAACGTACGCTCAAAAATGATTTCTTTGTAAGATATTTTGTAATTAGATATTAATTAAAATGAAAGAATAAATAGCACCTATGTACCAATGCTATTGTAGCGTAATTGTACGACGACAAGTAGCTTATAATAATTCAAGATTAACGGAATTATTCATTATTATTATTAGTATTACTATTATAAGTCGATTCTCAGAGAAATAATACGAGCACTTTGTTTGTAATAGCCGTTGAAGAATGTGGATTTCGATTACAAAATCTTAGTTTCTGGCAAGTAGCATCTATTTTGCAAAATATTATAGATTAATATTGTTTTACTCACTAGAGGGTATTCTTTGTCGAACACTATTAGCTTGAATAGTGGAATTCTAAAAGTCATAGATTATAATGATAAAATCCTTAGATTCTATACCTCACTAAACATTGCAAGGTTGCGATAAACTCAAATTAGACAAACATTTAGAATGATACTGCTAAAATTGATAGAACTATACTGAGTATGCACCCAATTTACGACCGGAAAAGTCTATTAGTAGTTAGTCGTATTAGCATTAACCTTACTTCATAATAAAAGTATAACACAATTCATATAAACATGTTAACAGTGTTGCGCTTCACTGTAAATCGTATACAGTATACATACATATGTATATACATATATTACACACCATACACACACGTAATGTTGGTAGACTAAAACCGGTAAAGTGAAAAGAAAGAAAGTCGTCTACACGACAGAGAAACTTTGTTTTGTTTTATAGTTTAACGCTGGAAACGTTTACCGATATCAATTGTTTTATAGCTCTACTCAAAGCATTATTAATGCATCCAATTGTTTACATTGTGACAAGGCCAAAAGCTACATTGCTCAAAAATTATGAGATCCAACTCGACAACATATACATACATACAAAAATAAACATTTTAAGGTCCTAGGATGAAAGTTGTTTCAAAGATCCATTTTTTTTCTTCTTTCTATGTTAAAGCGCAAAGCACTCACTACTTTTTTAACAGTCGTATTACTCGCCAGATAATATATATTTTTGGAACTGCGATTTTTTGGTAATAATTCTTTAAATGATTAATTATTTGACTGTGCTACAAAACAGCCTAAAGTAAGTGTGTGCAAATAACGGACAATAACATCTTCATTATGTGTAAACATTTTTAGCTTATATACGAGAAAAGTTATTACAGTTAATTTTCTGAACTAATTTTTTATTTTTTGTCTTTAAATGAAAATTTCATTCATTCTGTTGTAAATGACTATCCTCACATTTAAGACCAGGCAACTGTAAACAAGTCAAAGGCCGCAGTAGTTAGGGGGCTACACAGTGATGTGAGAGATCGATAGTCACATATCAATTTAGTTTGGGATTTACTAGAATAAGGAAACGCTGTTGGGTCGTTTTTCTGCCATCACTAAATATTATTTGATTATTACACTGGTCAACACTAATTTTATTGCCAACAATCTTTGAGCGATTTCTGGGTAATTTTGTGGTGCTGATTACGAATATGAAGTTCATTTTGCTGGATTGGCTCTATTTCGGAAGATAGTAAGTTAATTATAATTAAACAATGAAAACAGTGGTACCAATAACCAAATGCCACCAAACATGACAATATTTTCAGAAATGTCAACACAAAACCAATAAAAGCCATAGTGCTGTTTATTCGGTATAATAACAATGAATACAGTAAATCATTGGGAAAAATTAAAAGTACTTCATAGGTAAAAAGCGCCGTTTATACATATGATGTTCTTTTATGTGGATTGTTGTCAGCAACATCCCGTTGAAGACCCTAGCAGTATTTTGCCATCATATGCTTGTTCCACCTACCCTGATACCTTTCTTCCATCACTTTTACATGCTCATATTAGCATGTTTTTCTTAACCGTCCTGCCGCCTGACGAGTCCTAAGCATCCACCCGAGTCCAGTAGATACCGTAAACTGAATTGTTTACTTTCGTTTTTTTTTCCATTTCAAATAAATTAAAATATGACATTTTCCTCTTTTGTTTTTTATATTTTTTATAAAATTACCTTTTTTAAAAATGTTCAAGTTAGTACCTAAGTGCCTAGTCTCGTTTCTTTTTTATTTAAAATTAACTAAAAATATGAATTGCTTTAACTCTAATAGGATTCGGGAGGACTCTCCACTATCTCAAAAACTAGAGCCAATTTAGAAAAACTTCTTTCATTTTTGAATTCAGCAGACCTGAACTACCCTAAATTCGTTAAAAAATACTTGGCAACAAAAAGTTGACAGAATTTTGTTGTGCGGTGTTATTAACACTTATAGTTTCTACAACACCAATAATATCGAGAAACTTGGTATGTTGATATTAATAATAATATTTGATTAATTGATATTAATGATTTTTTTTTACAAAATCATTCCAATTTGCAACTTATAACAAAACAAGCAAGGCTACTTTCTATGACTGTTAACATCAAGGCATTCGTTTTTAAATGGTTAGATACCAGCTTTTATTATTAATTTGTTGTAAACGATGTGGAAGTTGCTTAATTTTTTTGTGTTAGGAGGAGGGGTAGAGCTGTTTCTGGTTTTGAAAATGTACAATTGTTATAAATCATTTTTGCCGTAATTTAAACAACGTAAGCTTTGAGTTGAGTGAACAATTTTTTACACTAAATATTTTGGCGATTGAAGCCACTCGGCATATTGAATTTGTTTAAGAGGTACAGAATAATAAAATAACAGATCTAAAAAAAATGTTCAAAAATTGAAGTAGCTGTAAAATACATAGTTTTGGTTCAGTAATTATTCGTAAAGTAGGTATGTAAAGAGTGTTTCATTAAGCGCTTCCTATCTTTAAATTTAAATAAAACAAAGTGCGTGTGAGATATCATCGAAATTTATTATCGTTTGAAAGGTCTATCGATGCCATTATGGCAAATGTCCGCGCGCATAGACTGGCGACTTAAGAAAACGGGGTCAAATCGCACGGTCTCGGTGACCAGTTCACATCACTTCTGCGTAAAATAATTCTCCCCTCAAATCGTTCGTGCAGTATCTCCAATGTGGTATGAGCTGTGCGGCACGTAGCGCCGTCCTGTTGAAACCACATGCCATTGATGTCCATATCATCCAATTCAAGCGAAAAGAAGTTGGTAATCATTGCCCTACAGCGCTTGCCGTTGACGGTGATGGCCTGAGCAACGCTGTTCTGAAAGAAATATGGACCGATGACGCCGCCGCCAGCCCAAAATCCACACCAAAAAGTGACTTTTCGGGATGTATTGGACGCTCTTGGATCTCATGTGGATTGGTATCGTCCAAAATTCAACAATTTTGTTTGTTGACGTACATATCTATTCATCCAGAAATGGGCCTCATCGTTGAAGACGATTTTTTTGCCACTTTCCAACTGCTCCAGGGCCCCATCAACAAACACACGTCGTTGTCTATGATCATTTACCTTCAGCTCCTGTGTCAGTTTAATTTTGTACGGATGTAGGCCCATGTCATGACGGAAAATTCACCAAATTGTATTACTGAAACTTTTGGAACTTACTTTTCCTCTCATTTTATTACTCATATCTTGATATTAAACTAATTAAAATTGACATCTAAACGTAAAGCTGTGCTCTACTGAATAATATTATCTAAAACTAGTGTTAGGTACTATTTAAGATAGTGTTACATCATAACCAAAACACAGTAGTATGTATATACTCGGTTCACAATTCGAAGACGTGCATGTCATGAATTTTCGGCTCCAATGCAGAAATAACAGAAAATATTAACATAACTGAGAATGCGATTCTATGTTGGTAGAGGAGTGCAGTGCTGCCATATAACCTTCTGTTATTTATCGTATCCTAAGATTCCCCATTTACAAATACTAACCTAAATATGTAAGTAAGTCGATTTTGCTACATTGTTGTGATGTCATTCAAGACGTGAACGTCTGTTATCGTAAACAGACTATAGATATTATGTACGCATATGTGTGTATGTGTGAATATCAGACTGATTATGGCGTTTAAGTTGTTTCTGGTTACAAGCTTATCGTAGGTATTTATATAATGACAGTATAAACAATGCTGCAGTCATAAATTATACGTACACTTACCGCTTAATATACATTTTCTATTGCTAATTTTAAATCAATATCTTGTAACTGAATTTATAGCATATTATGTATGTAATAATAATAATAATAATTCATGCCTTAGCATCCCCCAACAGCTTGCGCCAATTACAGGGGGCATCGGCTGGCCATGAGTTATTATTACGCCTGCGGCTGTAGACCGACTTAAGCTGTTATCTTTCCGCATTTGCCGTGGAATTTGGGAAACTACAGAAAACCAAATTCAGAAAGAACGCATCGGATTCGAACCCGATACCACCAGACTGTGAAGCGAGCGCATAGGCACTGCGCTACACAGCTGTAAGCAATTTCTAATTTTCATTATATAATCGCAGATTGATAAATTATCTTCACAGCTTCTAATATTCTGTGGGAGGGATTTCGATATAAATCAAATATATTATTAACAATAATTTATTCTGAGTTAGCGTATTACATTAATGAACATGCAACGCCCACATTAATTTATTAACAGATAAATCCATTGTCACGGTGAGTAGTGACCTCAAGAATACATGTCTTGTTACGTATAATTCAATTTGTGAGATGATAGGTATATATATGTATAATGGTAATACATAATGTTTAATATAACATTAACACCTCAAAAGAAAAACAAAAACATGTTTACAAAAATAGATTTTATGCTTAACGAGAAAATGACTACGGAAAACCTTTCGAAAGTACCGCAGAATGAAAATATTATTTCAGGAAAGTATGCCGAGCTCTCAAGTTAAATGAACGTGAAATAGTGGGTAAGCTGCCGATGCGATGGTTAAAATAAAAATATTAAGTAATCAGAAAAACGGTACGCTAACCCAAATGTTTTAGTATGGAATGTACGGTAGAATGCCAAGCGGAACTCTATTGACTAGGGCAAGTACTACAGCGATGTCTATGAACGCCAATATTAAATTTCTGATGCGGAATAATTTGCTATTAATTAGTAATCGTCTAATAAAGTGCGGATATAATAAAAATTTTCTCTATTTAGAAGTCTGATTTTCAATAAAGGAATTTATAACGATTAGAATGAAATGCAGCAGATTAGTAAGTAAGCAATTTCTTGCGAAATTTTAACTAAGTCTTTACTGTGGATTATGTGATCATACACTCCCGATATACCGTGATATCTAAAAGTTTCTAGAACGAAGACGGCATTAAAATAGAAAATATCTGTCTGAACTTCGGTATAACTTAAAGATTTTGACAGTGACATTGACTGTCATCTACTAAAGTTTGAATAAATTAAAATATGGCTTACAACTTAAAATTAGTGCAAAACATGTACACAATTGAAGCCTATTTTAAAACTGACGTACAAACTGATTGGGTTATTTCGTGAGATTATAATTACTTATTGGTGAACCAACATGCGGAAGACGTTACAAAAGGTGTTCGGCAACGTAAAACTTTAAAACGTTTTTCTCTGGGGACTGAAATTTCTTACAAACGATGCCAGAAAAAGTTACATGTACATACATACATCCGTATAAGATGCAAGCACATCCGACTACCTTAACGATAAACTACCCTAGATGTCTCGCTTACTGCTAGTAGTTTTCAAAAAATTTTCTCTGATGAAGTGTGGTTTCACATATGTATACATATAAAGGTATTGCAAGATACGCGAATGTGAAGTGAAAATCATATTTTTATTGAATCATTCCAGTATATTGCGAATTAGTGCAACTGGTGACTAGAAGTTTCTAACCTCAGTGTTGTTGAACCTATTTCTTTTAAATTTACAATTAATGCTAACAAGTGCCAAACCATTTTGAATAAACATTTAACAGTTACACAAAGATAAATTGCAGTATGGTTAATTTCAACAAAGTGATGCAGCAAGACACATAACACAAAAAGAATATTGCTCTTCTTTGAAAGTTCGTTGCCGACGAAGTTGTCACGATGATATCACCCTATAAGGTGTTTGATAAACGGCCATATTTGAACATAATTGAGGACCAGAACGGCAAATCCCAACAAAAACGCCGCAATTACAAATAAACAGGGTTAAGCAGGATCCATTTACTTATATTAGTAGAACTTGGAATGTTTTAAATTTAAACATCAGGACTGTATGGAAAATGTTGGAGGAGTAGTTATTTTACCCGATTACCAACTATCCAATGTGTTCAGGGTCACTTGTTAAGTTTTCTGCGTTAATTATATAGCTTTTACAAACATTGGCTGATATCCACTAACAATTGTTGGTAATTCCTTTTGCCAGAAAATGAAATAATTTTCACAATAAGCATGTGTGGACTAAACAGAAATACTACATGACTGGTAAATAATCTACATCTAAATTATTAGGACATAACGAAACAACAATGTATGTACGCAATAATACACCAGTGCACCTTGTATGCAGGTAAATACGGGTAAATACAACATATTGAAAACGCATAATTGGTCGCTTAATGAGTGTAATGTAATAAAATATAACTCCGGTGTTTTTGAATGAGTTCAGTAATCAATGAAGAAAAGAATGGAATTATCTCTTAGATGGTTATATTTAATAGTACTTATAGATTAAGAAATTTTGCGAAACATCACAATGTACTTATTATCTTGACTGTAGTCTGTTTTTACGAACTTGCATTGCATTGGTTATCATTTTTCTCTGCAGATCCTTATCTACTGTCTCCTTTCATTTCCATAACTATCCTTTATACACAGGTCTCTTGTCCGTCAACCAAATATCTACGACATATTTCAGCATTTTGTTAAAATCAGCATAATTGCTTTGATTAAGAAACAGGTTTCGACTCTCTATGATAAAGTTAGAAGCAAATTGTCTTGTAGAGTCGTAGTTTTGCAGCCCGGAGCATGTGATTGAATCCCAGTAAATGACGATATTATAATATAATAACTATTGTTAACAACTTACAGTACCTACATAATTTTGGGTAATCAAAAACTATTTACTGATTATTGTCCTTTGGTGTTTGAAAAACAAACTGATTAGGCAAATACTGAAAATTAAACGAATTTTACCGCCATTAATCGTTATGGGCTTATGTAATTATCATTGTTTCAATAGATATGAACAATATAGTATATAAATCATTACAAAAACAAACATAATGCGCATAATTTTCATGCAGAGCACTCACAGCATGTTTTCTAAAAACGAACAATATATTTTAATTATTAACGCTTAAATAAACATGTGCACTTGCATTCACATTTACACAAATACAATTACTGATTTTACGATCAACTTGTTTCCATAAAATTACAACTGAACAGCTGAATCTAAAGCAAGAGGAAGTAGTTATGTATGTGTTAGTATCATTTATTAAAGTTGCTAATGAAGCGGGAAATAAATTACTTTGCGCCTGTAACAAGTAAGCACACACCGTAAGAATCTGCTTTAATGCACGAGCAAATATTTGTATTTTGTAATTTTCTCTCGTTTGCACTTGACGTGTGTTACCTGCATATATACAATGGCAGCTATATAATTAATATTTATCGAAGTGCATTAGTATTAAATTATCCTCTAACGGGTCATAAATTCTTGTTTAAATGTTATAATAGAGAGTATACAAAGTTTGTCATAATATTTATTAATTTGCATTGCAGGCTTCGCCATAGAGATCTGCGATTGAAGCAAATTGTAGTTTTACCTGGAATATTTATGTCCATATGATTTTTCAGTTTTACAAAGCAAACTAGACAATATTTAAAAAACAAATGTATAATCTTGAATACACAGCCATTAGAGCCCTTTCCGTAAGGAGTGGAATATGTACTTACTTTACCTGCCGTATACGCTTTGCATGCAAAGTACCTAATATATCCACCAACACAAATCCAAATATGAAAAACATCAAGATCGTCACAATTATCCGACCAGAACAGCAGGACAGTTTGCGATATCTCATCATAGGGTGAGGGCGACACCAACATCAACAAATTACTTGTTACTACGCTCTCCAGATATATAACATCATTCCGGACAGCTACAAAACACTAACGCTAAGAGGATTTCGCCAGAAATTGAAAGGGTTGCTAGTGGAACATCCGATGTACTCCCTCGAAGAATATAATTCTTTAAACTTTTAGCGCACAGATATGCATAGATATGTTTTTTTTATTTATACAAATTTTATATTTATACTTTGTATATATTTATATTTAGTTATATTTTGACAATGTCTGTACCATGGGAAAACGACAATAAACTATCTATCTACACTGTAACGCATAACATAACCGCGGAAACTGCCTTGTCTAAGCATTCTAAATTAAATTATATACATAAATAATATTAAATTACTTACAATAATAACTTACTTACAGAAAAAATATTTTTTATTATACATGCATCATAATGTTGGTATCTCGAACGCATTTGCGTGCGAAATCGGGCCATTAAAACACCGGGGTGTTTTAAAGTCGCCTAGCCAACAACAGGTTTAAATATGACAGTAATGACAGTAAACAGACATTTATTGTTTCTTTTCCAAATAAACATTGATGGTACAATTATTATTGTTGAAAATTCAACTCCAGAATAATTTCTCATATTCTCTATAATATGCAATTTTTGATTTTTGTGGAATTCATTTCAATTCGGCTTGCTCAGCTAATCGTTCAACTTCCGAAGAAATCTCCCCACTCATATTGTCTATTCTAAATTCAAAAAAATTGACATTAAATGTCATAGCAATCACATAGCAACCAATCAACAATAATTGCTAACCGTTTCTATGTTCATTATTAAAAATTAGAAGCACACGCTACTTTGTAAAATGCACCAATTCTTCTATTCTTTTTGTTATTTTCGCTTTGTAGTGCAGGTATAGTAACAAATAGCGTATAATATGCGTGTATAAGTGCCTTTAAAGCACTTGCGTCATTTAAAACTGTCGCGCGTGCTTGAAAGGCTTACTTATACACTTATATTATAATTAACTATTTGAACACAGTGAATAATTTAAAATTGCACATAGGAAAAACACGCTAGTTTAACTTATTTAGTGTTTTAATTTACAAAGTGCATTTAGTACATCTTAAATGGTGTTCAAAATACACCACATACATAACATACCAACATAACGACATTAAAATACATTTTTTCAAAAAATCTTAAAATAATACTTTCACTAATTCTACGCAAGATGTTCAAGAATGTTGCTATTGTTGTACACAGAGGATTTTACCCTTCCCCAGTAGAAGAAATCCAACGGATTTAAGTCTGGAGACCGTGGTAGCCAACTAATTGGTCCTCCTCTTCCATCGATTAAGAAATCTTTCACTTAAAATTTGGATAACATTTCGTGAATAATGAGGAGGCGTGCCATCGCATTGGTACCAGGTTTGGTCCAAACTTTGATCATTTATTGCTGGAATAGTTCCATTCTGTAGTAATTGACAATATTTTTCTGCATTTAGGTTACCATCAATAAAAAAAATGGGTCCATAATACGACTATTAATAATTCCTGCCCAAACATTTACTTTTTCAGGATACTGCGTTCTCGTTACGTTGTACAAATGTAAATTTTCCTTCGACCAGTATCTACAGTTCTGGCGATTAGGTTCCTCGTGTTTAATGAATGTCGCCACGTCAGTGAAGAGGATTCTTTTGACAGTATTTATTTTGTGAAATAAATTTTCGCAAAAAACGTTTTCATTCTTCATAATCATGTGGCCTTAATTCTTGATACATTTGGAACTTAATGACTTATACTTGTGCTTCTTGAAAATCTTTAAAACGGTCCCTTAGCTTATGTCCATTTTCAAAGCAATTTTTCTAGATGTTGCGCACTTGTCGGGTTCCACGTAAGCCATAACATTTAATTCCAAATCTTCTGTTATTACTCGTAGTCTTGTAGATCGTTTCTTTTTGCTGTGGATAGTATTGATACAACCAGAAATTTTTAATTTCTGAATTGCAATTGTAATTGACCTAGAAGTGGAAAAATATCAGAAAAATAAGATAAATGAAAAAAAGGTCATAAAAATACATATACTAAAGTATTTTTTATTCTTCTATACCTTAATTCAACCACTTCAATATATTTTGAAAAATATTGCTGCTGTTTTCAAAAATATTTCTACACTTCACTTCATTTAATTGACATAATTTGCTGGTGAATGTCTGCAAGTACAGACTGTTTCAAATTTGTTATAAATAATTCTTATTTAGATTGGTTATTTTGATTTATGAAGAGAATCTTCTATAGATTTGGTTGCATAAGTACTATATATAGATTAATATTTGTCAATTTTTT